>OU015500.1:46587145-46877145 GCA_907164885.2 Dolomedes plantarius
TTGTTATTAATAGTAACTAAATTTTTTGTTATAAATGTAATAGATTTGGCGAAACTATAATGTCTCCAAGCTCGTATTTAAAAGATATGAAATTGAACTGGCAATTCGTAACTTGCCAGTAAATGTAAAAATTTGCGTATCATGAAATGAGAAAGAATTCCAATTAACAAACCATAATTTAGCAATATATTGTACTTGTTAAATTAGATTTTCTTGCTTCCTTCTCTTCGTTTATCTTTTATTATAATTTCGAGCAGGCTAATTTTAAATCCTAATTAAATGAATTAAAGTTTTTAAATGAATGTATTCACAAAAGCTATCTATTCATTGCTATCTATTCATTGTAAAAATTTATAATGTTTATGTAATTAAAAAGAATTAGCCTAGTATTAGTAAAGCTCACCCTCTTAACACGATATATTTTATATAGACACTCTTACATATTTACACACACACACACACACATATATATAATATATATTTATATATATATATATATATATATATATATATATATATATATATATATATATATATATATATATATATATATATATCAAATGGAAAATTTATTACGTTACTCAATTCCTTTTAGTCAGTCTTTTAATGCTCCCTTTTCGTCAATTATAGATATATCCAGTTTGCATTCTTAAAAAAAAAAAATTCAGAAATAAGCCATAAATTTCCCATTTAATGAGTATTTAGTGTGTATTTCAGATTTCTGGGTCCCACTATGAGATTTAACATCCAAAATGCGTTTTCTTAGTGAAGGAAAATATACGATTTTCAGAGGCGAGAAGCAAACACTTCTTTATTTTGCATTTAAGAGGTATTTTTTATTATTTTAAATCTCCAGAAATTTTGAGAAAGAACTAAAGAAACAAAACAATTAACTAAATTAATGATGTACAGAGTTAATTATGTTCTTTTTAATCACACCATGGGGCATCTGTACTCATTTGTCTTTTTTTATTTTTTATTTGTTTTAATGTTACCTAAATATTCTACGCACATCAAAGTCTTGAAAGAGCAAAGTGCTTAGATAGTAAAATCAGAATTAGTTAAGAAATAAACTACGCGGGTTCATATAATTAACACAAGATGGCGCTCATAACTACAAATGTCTTTTTTCCCCCTGTTCATATAAAAACCGCCGATATAGGGATACATCTCCACGTGGAAACAGCTGTTTCCGCACCCTTCGCTCAGTAGTTAAGCCAGCGCTGCTGTGACCTGACATGCTCTTGAGAACTCTAAGTTTTTATCGTAATTTTTGTTTCACTAACATTGTTTTAGTGTTACTGAAAACACAATATTTAAAATCTAACCGTAACACTTGGTCATGTCTCAAACTTTAAAGGGAGACGCGTTATAATCAAGCCAGAAATTAGTCACTTCTATGTTTCATCTTCTATCTATCACCCATAAATTCATAATGATACGAGATGTGCTGCTAAAATTTTACCATAAACAATCATCGTTTTTACTTCGATAGAATGAAAACTTTGTTAAGAAGAGTATGGGGCAAATAAGCTAGTTTATAATAAAAATACATTATCGCTTCGTTGCAATTTTTTGAAACTTCAGCTCGTTATTCAAAATATTTTACCTAGACTTAAGTAATCGAAACCAGAATCTGCTGCATACAGTACAAAATTAATGACCTATACTTCTATTATTTAATCGCATTGTTATAATTATTTTTTTTACACTTTAGGTCACTTTGCTAAGAGTATGGGGCAAATAGGCTAGTTTATATTAAAAATAGATTATCGCTTAGTTGCAATTTTTTTAAACTTCAGCTAGTTATTTAAAATATTTTACCTAGATTTAAGTAATCGAAATCGGAATATGCTGCATACACTGCAGACTTACGGACCTCTACTCCCCAAAACGAATCTCATGTCTTCAGCAAACGACCTTACTAATCTAAATAATGCTAAAACTGCATTCGACAAACTATCATACATAGTTTTTTGGGGGTGGAAAAGAATGACCTTCAAACAAACATCCATTAGTAAAATCTAGAGTCAAAAGCGTGAAATTGAGGCAGATTAGCCGTTATAACTTAGCTCAGTTACTGAAGACTACAGCTGTTGTAAGGCAACTTACTACTAAAGCCATTAGGAATCAGCTTTAAATTCTAGGTCACGGTCTGTTTAGCCCCCAGGAAGAATAACATTGACTGAAGATCTCTTAACCAGCAGCGTCTGGATGTTAACGATTGTAGCGGGGCTTGATGATTTTACAGCATATTCGAACCCAGAAATGGATTTATGTTCCCCTAATTCATAGCTAGCATAAGATGGCCTCTATTTACAGTAAAGGAAATGCAGTTCCGTCTACGAAATGACTATACTTTAACTGAAGAGTGAATTTGTTCTTGTCATTTTACCAGCTCACGATGGATTAAATGAATTGTTTAAGATCCAAAGTGCAAAACAGAAAATTGCCCAGCATATGACAAAAGGGAAGAAATCTTTTCAGAAGAAGTCACTAAACGTCAGGAAGCATGTTTTTACCGTTACGCAATGCAGAAAGAAGACAAAATCTGTGTTTATGACAGTTGTCGGATATACTTAGGAAGCCTATTACTGTAATTAAGGTCTCCTTCTATGAAAAGTACTGTTGCAAATTCTTGTTTGTTTCTTAGCAACCATATTGTTCTCCACAATTCTGGGGATGTTAGTGAAAATAAAGTGCCCATTTAGAAATGTAATTTAATGCTTGTTGCGTGTACTAGGCTCATGTTATACAGAAGAACGCTTAATGTATGACAAATCTACGTTCATAGCTGCAGTTAAAAGGCTCAGCGTGCATTTAAAACTGTGTCTAGTTCAGTGACGTAGCGAGCATAATTGGCTCCGATTGCACGATACATATTTGGCATACCCCTTTCCGAAAAATATATAGTAATATAATATATAGAATTAGTGAAAAGGACCATTTGGCGCCCCTGTGCGAGTGGTGCCCGGGGCATGATAGACCCCCTTCTCCACCCCTCGCTACGCCACTGGTCTAGTTCTAGCAGTGTGTGTCTTAAGCATAATTCAAAAGATTGTTCTTCGCATTTCTATACAACAGTCAAGAAACTTTGAGTATTGTATAGTTCTTAATACGCGATACTGAAAAGATTATGGCTTTCATTTATTTCATTAATAAGCACAGTTTCTTGATTTTCTCTACAACATGGCATTGTAGCCCAGTAGTCAAAGTACTGGTCCAAGATGGCTAAGGTAAATAGTTTTGATTCTTACTTGAACCATAGTTTCTTTTTAGTGGGAGAAAATGTGTAGTAATGCAGTGTGAGATAGAGTTCCTACAGCCAAGTTCGTTTAACTTTGAGAAATTTTCGTCTGAAGAATGGAGCAGTCAAGTTTTCTGTTTCAATAAGATCTAATGGGAAAGAGATTTATACCATATGCAACATAGTTCAATGGCTAGAACATCGACGAGAGTTTTCAAAGAGGGTAAAATCAATTCCTGTGAGACCTTAGCACTGTGTTAGTGGCAGAAGAATATAGAAATATATGGTATTCATTTTCTGCCTCTAAAATAATTTAAAATGTAATAAAATTCACAGAAATTATATCTAGTATGTATAAACTTTAGCGAGGAAATTCTTCGTTGTTTGTTTCTTCTAACCTTAACAGAATATTGCAGTAATGAAATACATGCTTCAATTTTAATTCATTTTGCAGTACAAGAAAACATAAATTTAGTTACCTCAAAAGTCTTGTAACATATCTAGCATTTAAATCTTTACAGCTTTCATCAAGGATTACCCGGTCCATGCATATTAATAAGACATGAATGTGTAAGTAAGGTACTAGTTTTGTACTACTAGTATTGCTAACAATACATTATAACTTGAAGTAAATAGAAATCCAGTATTCTTCAAATTTAGAGAGTAAAAATTTAAATTTAATTATCATTATCTTCCATTTGTAGATCAGTCTGTTTATCTGTATTGTTCTATGCTAATAAAATCTTGTAACCCCTGAAGTACATGCATTATTATCTAGTACATAAAAAAATTATTTATTTAATGCTTAAAAAGGTATGCATGTCACTCTTTTGGATTTTGCAACCTTTTTCGGAGAATACCTGTCTTAGAATCTTTATTGTTCTTCTAGTAATTCAAAATTAGCCCACATTCTTCAGGATAGAAATGCTTGTTACACGTAAAACCAAAAACATACACAAAGGAATTTCAAATACTTTATATTACTGCTTTATACTATAATTCATCCATTTGTGAATTCCATAGAGATTCATAAATTACTTTTTATGTATTTATATTTCTTTTATGACTGTATTGTATTGATAACACGTGTTATTTTTATTAGACTTCATTTATTTATTTTCAGAATTTCCTTAGAAGATGACGTAAATGACTCAGATTCCTGAGAAACAGGAAAAAAAATTTGAAGCTTGCAAAGAATAATTCTGAAAAAAAATTGAATTCTTAAGAAAGACTCCACTGTGATTGGTTTCGATATGAGACGTAAACATATGTATAAAATATAACTAACTAGTAAAATCTATTTTTTCATTTCATATTTATGAAAATGTTTAATTTTTTAAACGAAAATAAAGAATTTTCTACCCTTTGGTTTATTCTTATGAAATTACTAGCTGAATACCCTCAATACGGAATACATTCAAATTAAATACAACGGTCAATGTATGCAATTAATGACAAACAAAAAAAAATTTATTTATAAAAAAATCATAACGGCTATTTTTATAGAAAATAATGTAGAAGAAAATATTCAAATTAAATACAACCGTCAATGTATGCAATTAATTTGTATGTTTAATATCCATAAAACATACTAATTTGAATTAAATTCTTGAAAAACTTCCATCTCAATTAGTCTAGCGGTTAAATTTTATCTTTTACCGTATTTTAATATTTCTTTTGTCAATTTATTTCATTGTTATGTACGTGACACCAAATTCATTTAAAGTATCACAAAAAGAAAAGAAACCACGTGATCAGCATTTAATAAATTAAATTCTAAAAATTAACCTTTAAAAATTCACCAAAAATCAGAAAATGGAGATGAAGATTCGAAAGAGATTTCATTTTGAAGGAATTTTTATGACCTTTCTAATGATATAAATTTTATAACCCTTAGATTATTATTATGAATGCAAATTTTAAAGAATGTTACAAAAACAGTTTAAAAATTTTATTTTAAAAAATCTAAGAAGAATTTTTCAAAAATCTTCCTTGGTGCACCCCTACACTATAAGAAGAATCGTCATGCAAAATTTCAACTCTTTAGGTCCAGCGGTTTGGTCTGTGCGTTATCTGCCAGTCAGTCAGTCAGTCAGTCGGTTACGGAACTGTTTTTTATACATAGATTAGACACCTTTAGATCTGATCAGTTGTGTTTCCTTCATACAATAAATTAAGTTTATTAAATTTAAAATTTCTAAATTCACACAGTTAACAGTATGGGACCTCAAACTTAGTGTGTCATATATAAATGTTGTAAGGGTGTTATGTTAGTTATGTTGTACAAGGACTGAACTATAAATTAATCTGCCTGTTTAAAGCGTACATATGCTTTTACAGGCTTAGTGATATAACTAGATCATTGAAAACACATGCAAATTGTACAGATAAGGTACACATAAAGGAATTTGTTTTTTTAACTTATTTTGAGTTGTAAAATTTTAGAGCAAAAGCCTTTATTTTTTTCATTTTTGAACCAACTGAAATCATAGCATCAGGTAGATATACATGTCTTAGTAGCTCAAAATATTCAAGTTCTTTTAAACATGGATAAAAAAATTTATAGGCTGAAGGAATATTTTTTCATTGTTTGAAGAGTGAAATTTTGTAGGTTCAACATAGCACGATCGTCATTAAAAAACTATAAAACTATAGAACTAAAAAAATAGCTTTTTTTGAGGAGTTTGTTTTCAAAGATGTTGCGCAACTAGGAAACAAGAAACAGATCACCAACCTACATTCAATTCAAATCCATTGTTACACAGCTATACAATATGACTTGAAGTCATGAAATTATTTACCAGAGGTTATATTAGTAAGAACAAGTAGAGGTAAAACCTCTAATTACCATAGTCATTATTTATACGAGTATAACTTGATATTTCCTTTATTTAACAATACTGAAAAAATATATAATCACAGTTCTAAACATTACATCTTCTTCTGTCACGATGAACTTAGTAAACAATTCGTGACAAAATATGATTAGAACTGTATAACTGAATTTTAAGATAAAATATGCTAATATCATAACACCATTTATTCTTGTAAATATAGCGAATCTTTGAAAAATTGTTTAAATAAAGTGTGCTTTAAATCTGAGCTACACAAACACTTGAAAGATGCACAAATCTGTGCATCAAACATAAAATTTTCAGATTTACACAGAAGCAAGCGATAATTTCCTTATTATTTGAAAAAGATCGTAATACGGTAAGTTAATTTGGGATATTCTAATCAGACAGTATGAAAATACGATCCAGTTCTGCTATTTTTGATTTTGCATCAGTATATATTTCCCAATAAAAATGGAGAATTCTGAGTCTGAAGCAGGAAGAACAAAAAATAGCAGCAACGCAAAATGAAGAGGAAAATATTTTGTCGAACAATTTTTGACTGCAAAAATATGTTGACATTTTAAATTGCCTTATTTTAATTTATTATCAGACTAGTGACGTTTACATTCTTTACTTATATTTTAAATTTGTTTTTTTAGGCTTATATATTCTCATCGTCTAGCGAAATTAAATTTGTAAAATAGTTTATAATTTTTTCATGTTTTATGCTTCATTTGAAAAGTCGAAATTGTTCATCTTTTGTAAGGATTTAAACATTATATACAAACATGATTTTTGCATTTTGTATAGATAATATAACACTTTTAGGTACTTTCGATATAACTCATAAAATGCTTAAGAAAAAACAGTTTTCTTTTTCAAATCATATACCAGTACTTTGCTTTGTGATGAGACGGGAACAAACTTTTTTACCAGAAATATTAATAGAAGGCAGCATAGCTTCTCAAATATAAATGAATACCGCTCAGTAAAATTTGTATTCGCATAGCATTACATCATAGGCAAAAGCGAATTAGCACATGCCGTAAGTCCCCATACTGGTTATATACAATAATATACTTTTGAACGGACGATTGAAAAGTTATCCGATATGCCACATCGGCAAGCAGGACTGACGTATACCATAACTCACTGTAATGTCCACCAGACTGCACGCTTTGAACAGTCAATTGTAAAGTTAACCATATAATGTGTTGAGTTCAGCTTACTTTTAGCAATGCTACACTCTTAGACACACACACACACACAAAAAAAAAAAAAGACGCAACAAGAAGGAGTTATCCGAATGGAACGAAAATCGGTAGATGTGATGTACATGTACAGAAAAACAAATTATTGCAATTTGAGAAAACTTGGATGATTTATTCAAGATATAGAGCTTCCCAAAGTGAAAAAGTCAATAACGTGTTGGTCCACTTCTGGCCCTTATGTAAGCAGTTATTCGGTTTCGCATTGATTGATAGAGGTGACGGATGTCCTCCTGCGGGATATCGTGCCAAATTCTGTCCAATCGGCGCGTTAGATCGTCAAAATTCCGAGATGGCTGTAGGGCCATGCCCATAATGCTCCAAATGTGCTCAATGGGGGAGAGATCCGGTGACCTTGCTGGCCAAGGTAGTGTTGGGCAAGCACGAAGACAAGCAGTAGAAACTCTCGCCGTGTACTGGCGGGCATTATCTTGCTGAAATGTAAGCCCAGGATGGCGTGATATGAAGGGCAACACAACGGGGCGTAGAATATCGTCGACCTACCGCTGGGGTGTAAGGGTGCCGAGGATGACAACCAAAGGGGTCCTGCTATGAAATGAAATGGCACCCCAGACCATCACTTCTAGTTGTCGGCCCGTATGGCGGAAGACAGTCAGTTTGGTATCCCACCTCTATCCGGGGCGTCTCCAGACACGTATTCGCTAGTCACCGGGGCTCAATTCGAAGCGGAACTCATCATTGAAGTCAATTCTACTCCAGTCAGTGACATTCCAGGTCGAATGTGCCCGACACCACTGCAGACGGGCTTGTCGGTGTACAGAGGTCAATGGTAGTCGGAGCTTTGAGCCCAAGTACACGTCCTTTCTCAAATGCTGACATCTGCGCATATTGTTCGCGCACCTGTATGCGAGAAATAGTTACTGTCTATCTGAGGACACGGAATGAAACTCGCAAAGAATTTATGACCTGGAATTGGAATTTCTCCTCTTTAATATCCTGCCAGTTGCGCAGTTAAGCTGCATTGCAGCGTCACATGCTCATTCATTGGCCGCCAAACTTTAAAATTTTGCATTTTCCGTCGAAACTTGTGTGCATATCAATTTGTGTCCAATTTGCATTACCCCTTCTTGATGCGTCTTTTTTTTTGTCTAAGAATGTATATTCGAACTCCCTGTTTAAAAATTTCACAGCTTCGTCTCCTTATGCAACAGCTAATGACATTTTATACAAATCTACAGGTCTTAAGACTAAAATCTGACTAAGAGATCACATCTTGTGTATTCCAAACTCCCTAAAATATACATAATAACTTTGTTGCCTGTTTATTGCCAATTCTAAAATTCTATTATAGACACCTTCCTTTTAACGGCTACTATACGGGCTCTGTTATCTTTTTCTCTATGCTAATAAGTTGTATGTATACGCAGATGAATAATTCGAAGAAAAATGTTCATCTAAGCAAACTTTATTAAAATGTAATAGATTTTTTTTAGGGTTTACTCATTTATTATTCAGTTATAAGGTAGTCTAGATGAATACAATTCAAAATATCTCTCACCACTGAGCTTTAGAAACTCCTTGAAACAAGCAAGTTTCCACAAAAGAAACTGTGAGAAAAATTTCTCAGAGAAACTAACGCATCTATAAGCCTCAAAATGGTGAGTTCATTTGGTTACAGAGTAAATCAAAATTTATTATGCATCTATTCATTTAACTACTAGAAACATCTAAACAATGGAAGAGTACTGGAAATTTATCCAAAAAGAAGCATGCAAGCAATCTGCTTAAAAGAAAGGTTTTGCGTGAACTGTGGGAGCGAATTATAATTTACAAGTTGGTACCAGTCAAAACATGACGGCTAGATAGTAAATAAATGCACAAATACACAAATTATACTCAACACATCATTGCCAAATGTTGAAAATAAATAATAAGGCGCAGAAACAAATTAATGTGTTTAAGCGGCCTCGTGCTTAGTGAGTATCTAAATCCAGATTTAAAAATGTCACTGAGCATGCGCAGAAAGAATTTTTTTTAATTGTAAACTATCGCTAATTAAATAGCGTGAAATAAGCAATTTCCATTGGGTTTAATCTTATATTTCACAAACATAATTATCATAAAAATTAAAATGGCAGAGAGAGAGAGAGAGAGAGAGAGACTCCACGGAATAAACGTGTTTATCATCAAAACATGTCACTGAGCATGCGCAGAAATAGTGAGTTTCTAAAGCCAGATTTAAACATGCCACTGAGCATACGCAGAAATCAATTTTTTAACTGTAAATTATCACTAATTAATAGAAATTGGGGTTACAAAAACCAAAATTTTCACAAATCGATAGATTCCAATCTTTCGTTTAAGACCAAAATGAAGTAAATTGATGCAGTAGTTTTCTCTCACGGACTGCCCAAAAAGTCGGCTTAGCAACTAAAATGTATAAATTATTTTTAAAAGCCACATAAGCCTAAATCAAAGTTCAGTAAAATCACCTGCAGAATTAAGTCCCTTCGAAGCTATACGATCACGAGCAACTGTGTTAAAACTGTTCGTATAACTGTTCCCATGCTACAAATCACAGATGCTAAATGCTTACTGGCATGTTGTAAGGAACGCAAATTCTGGAATCTATATCAGTAGAAATTAATTGACGGACATAAGAATGAAGTTTCATTCACTAAAAATCGGTTCATTTGGTTGCGATGAATTTCAAAGGAACAGATGGTTCCGGCAATACAATCAGGAGCAGATTGATCTAAGTTGTACAAACCCAAAGAGAAGTTAGGTGGTGAGAGGGCCCTGTTATGGGGTTGACATCCGTGATTTGGCTTTACATCGTTAGTTGTACACTTCAGCCATTAAATGTAAGCATGGTTGCTGTACTTTGGGTAATGCTCCATACTTCTGCCAACAAGATAACTCACTCTAAGCCATACCGCTTGGGTTGACATGAGGTGAAATAAGGACGCTTGTAGAAAATTTGGATTGATCAGTAAATAGCCCTGTTTTATAACTTTTGGGGAATCATAGGAATGAAACAGAGCTTTCAGAAAGTGAATGTTAATCCTATATGAAACAGAACTGAACTAGATACTTTATTACATATTGAGGGGAAGAATATTTCACCAAAATTTTGCAATACAAAATTTTGTAATTCAAAATTTTGCTCAGACTAAAATTTTGCTCTAAAATTTTGCAATAAGTCAAGCCTATATGGAACCGAACTGAACTAGTAGATACTTTATTACAGATTGAGGGGAAGAATATTTTACCAAAATTTTGCAATACAAAATTCTGCTCAGACTAAAATTTTGCACCAAAATTTTACAATACATCAAGCCTATATGGAACCGAACTGAGCGAGATACTTTATTACAGATTGAGGGGAAGAATATTTTACCAAAATTTTGCAATACAAAATTTTGCTCAGACTAAAATGTTGCACCACAATTTTGCAATACGTCAAGCCTATATGGAACCGAACTGAACGAGATACTTTATTACAGATTGAGGGGAAGAATATTTCACCAAAATTTTGCAATAAGTCAAGCCTATATGGAACTGAACTGGACTAGATACTTTATTACAGATTGAGGGGAAGAATATTTCACCAAAATTTTGCAAAACAAAATTTTTCTTAGACTAAAATTTTGCACCAAAATTTTGCAATACATCAAGCCTATATGGAACTGAACTGAACTAGATACTTTATTACAGATTGAGGGGAAGTATATTTCACCAAAATTTTGCTCAGATTAAAATTTTGCACCAAAATTTTACGATACGTCAAGCCTATATGGAACCGAACTGAACTAGATAATTTATTACAGATTGAGGGGAAGATTTTTTTCACCAAAATTTTGCTCAGACTAAAATTTTGCACCAAAATTTTGCAATACGTCAACCCTATATGGAACCTAACTGGACTAGATACTTTATTACAGATTGAGGGGAAGAATATTTCACCAAAATTTCGCGATACAAAATTTTGCTCACTCTAAAATTTTGCACCAAAATTTTGCTCACTCTAAAATTTTGCACCAAAATTTTGCTCACTCTAAAATTTTGCACCAAAATTTTGCAATACGTCAAGCCTATAGGGAACCAAACTAAACTAGATACTTTATTACAGATTTAGGGGAAGAATATTTCACCAAAATTTCGCGATACAAAATTTTGCTCACTCTAAAATTTTGCACCAAAATTTTGCAATACGTCAAGCCTATAGGGAACCAAACTAAACTAGATACTTTATTACAGATTTAGGGGAAGAATATTTCACTAAAATTTTGTAAAAAAAAAAAAAATGCACAAAGTGTAGATAATACATCAAGAAGAAAATAAGGGCCTTCATAGAACCCTAACGTTCAAACTACATGGAAAAATATTTAAAAATATTTCCATTGTCGAAAAACTAACTATTTGAATATAAATAGGGCAGTGTATTTACTCCTACATATGCATCACAAAAGTTATATTTTATGATTACTTGAAACATACTATCACCAAAAATGCAGGTTCCTTTTCTCACAGGATATGACTTTCACGCATGTAGAATCTTTCATTATAACTTCAAGAATCTGTAAAATTTAAATAATTCTTAGAAATTAAAATATATATATATGAGATTTCACACTGGGAGATATGAGATTCCACGTATGAGATTCTACACTGAAAGGAAGTCTGAGATCGAAAGAACACGGGAGAAAAATTTTCTGTTTAAGAATTGCTCCAATCTGTAAGGCTAGATAAGTTGTCCTTGTTATGCCTGTGAAGCTTTATAAAATACATGTTTTGGTAACTGCGTAAATGTAATACAACCATTGCTAAGAATACTATTTCCTTCCATAAAATTTATGTCGCGAACACATATAAATGTTACCACTTTCTATAAATAAGCGAATGAAAGATAAATAACCAGACACACGCAACTGTTTATATTATTTTATCAAATGTTTTCGGATACTACATTTCAGCATAACTGCTATTAGGTACGGCTTTTGGTGCCGCAACATAAAGCAGGATAAATGAAAGGCGAAATGGCATGAGGCCGTTTATTGAAATTGCTCAGTCCCAGTTTTGTATACATGCAATATGTTATACACACAACAAAAGAAAGACACGTGCATCAATTGCGAAAGAAATCAAAAGAAAGAATAAACTATCAAGAATGCGGAAAACGAGTCTAACTTATTTAGTTTAAGCCCAAAGTATACATAAGAGAATCAAAGTGGACTTCAGTGAGTTAGTCAACATTGGCTGAAACTCTCATTATTTCATAATTTTATTACGTGTAAGAAAGCGTCTTATAATGAATATTAAAACTCTGGGTTTGTTTGTTTGTAATATAATGGAGCTAAAATATTGCAAAGTAGCGTCTTATTTGTGAGGATACAATACTCTTGAAATGAAAAGAAAGATGATAAAACTTATTTTGTTAAAATCGGGCATGGGGAAGATGTATTTAAAGCTGTATTTTCGATTAGCTACCATTGGAGAATTTTTGAACTAGTTTTTAGCGATTGCCCCATAGAAAAATGCTTCAGTCTGAAAATAAAAGTAAAAATTCAAAGATAGAAGGTTTTAGTACACAATTCTGGTACATAACGTTTTAGTGCAAAAAGTAATAAAATGTTTTATTTTTTTTTTAAGCGGAGGCACTTGTCGTCAAACATTCGCCTATACTACGCGACAGTTTACTGTTCATTTTATTATGGGGACAATTTATAGCCGGACAGCATTACCCCCTATGATTGGCCGGCACAAACGGAGGAATATTTCGTGACGCGACGCCGGGATTCGATCCGAGCACCCTCTGCACCGAAAAACAGCGCGCTGTACCACAAGGCCGCCACAAGCCCGCAATAAGATAATGAATGGTAGCTATTTGAAACTAGAACCATTTTAATTATATGTCATGGTATATTATAAAAAAGATGGATTTATTTGAAATATAACTGATGATGTCTTTTATTTGAAAAAAAATCTTTGTTTAGGGGAAAAATGCTTTATTTTGAGAAAAATGACACTATTAAGGTATTGTGCCAGAAAGCTGGATATTAAAGAAAGAAAAATATTCCAGTATTTTTAAAAGAGGTTGATTCAACCAAAAATGTCATCAAAGTTGTTGTTTATTTTTCGAGCTCAGACAAGTTACTTGTCAAAGAAAGGAGAAATAACCATTACGATTCTTTAATTAACAATATCCCGAATAAATTGCCTTAAACTGAAGTATCTCAGATAAAACCTTCATTATACCATTAAGAGTAGGGTCAAACTTTGATAGTATAGAGTAGCGCCTGCGACTCGGTGCACAAGAATTCTTGCAATTTCACCACTACACGGCTGAGTGTAAAAAAGTGTTTTTTCCTATAAATTAAGGCTGTCGGTAAAATAAGGTAAAACTACAGAATTAAAAGTATCAAAAGAGTTCTCACCGCGCAAGTCTAAGGAACTGAATAAGAACATTTGTGCGTCTCACAGTACTCTCGTTATTAAAACTGACACTTTTCAAACTGCAAACCACTGGCCTAATTTTGCCATGGTTGCATAGTGGTCAAAATAATTATGGCAATTAGGTTCAGATATGCTATTGTAAAGCTCTTTGGACTTAGGTAGGTGGCTACGAATCGGACTTTAGAGCTGCATCTGAAAATATTTTATGCTACTTTAACACGTTTCCTGCCAAGTGTACTTTTCCATTAGACACCAAAACATAATTTCAGTTCAGGTGATATTTTGGAAAGAAAACAATGGTCACTGTCACTATTTTTTAAGAATTTTTTCCGTGAAGTTGACCCTTGTTCTACGGACATTTGCCATACAACATGCTTGACTACCATTCTTGACTACCATAGTAATGAAGCCCTTCATAGTTAAACCAACATTGCTGCGTAAAGCCTACATTGTTAGGATTCGAACCAGAACCCATGACGTGGAAGCTGACTACGCTAACCACTATACGCTGTCGAGAGTTTTGTAATGGTATTTGCAACAACTTTTAAGCTGTGAGCTGATAATGGAACACGCGAAGTGATGAATTGTGAGTTGAACAATTTCTTTGATTGAGAAATTTATTTTGGATTTGGGCATTATAACGACATAAATAGAAATAAGACGGTTAATTGAAATTGTAAAAAGAAAAAAAACTGTGCTTTTCATTTCTATTTAGAGTCATTTTGAAGTCCAATAATAAAGAAAAGAAGTAAGTAGTAATATTCGAGTTCATTTTGAATTTTCATTTGCCACTTTAAATTTACTTTTAGATCGACATATAGCTCTCCCATGTTTTCCCATTAGTACAAAATGGGAAGATAAAGAGATGTTCAGTGTTGCTTATAATATTGCTTGTATATATTTCAGTATGAAATAAAATTAATTGTCTGTTATACTAGTGGCCCCGTTGATCAAAAACGAGAAATTTTCACTTCATTTTCGGAACAACGAATGTTCTAACTTACGCAGCTCAATGCTTATTGTACTTTAGCATTAATTTAAATTATTAATTAGTACATAAAATGCAAATAAAAGCAGACGATTTTAAAATTTAGTTAACGTTGGAAAAAAAAAGCGCATGCCATGTAGCAGAAGAAATTTTTTTATAATATTTATACTTCGATTTTTAAATAGACAATAAGTTATGTTATTTCTAAATTAACAATTCATCAGGAGCGGAGATCTTAATCTTTAAAATGGTACCTCATTTATCGATTTCGGTTAAGTATGAAGGGAGAAAAAGGGGTCGTCAGAATAAATCACCTTCTAGAAATAATATATATAGATTGGGACTTTTATAGTTTCAGTTTTACTCTACAAACAAATAAATTTCCAGATCATTCAAAGCGAAAAACAGACACTTATTTTTATTTATTAAACTGTATAACATGCAGCGCTTTCTGTACACATGGCCATAAAATGAAACTTAATCATGAACAGCTTAGAAGGAACGTGCTGAACAATTATACCAAAAACACTACGCTACCAACCGGAATAGCCTTTCAAATGTATATAGACATTAGCCTGAGATAGCCCAGTGAGAGCGCGTCGGCTTTCGCTGCTGAGGATGCTCGATTCGAATCCCGACAAGCGCCATTGAATACCCTCATGTTTAAGCATGTTAAATCCGCAGACCGGAAAGTTCCTCTATGAGGTCAGAGAGGGTAGGAGAGGGTATGATTCTCCCAGATGTCGCCCCTGGGGTTGCTCGAATAAAATTGGGGTGACCCCTGGCTAGATCAGTCTCACCCCATCTAGCCTTGTAGTGCCCTTAGAAACCGGAGCGCACCCCACAGCTAGCTAGTTAATATGGAGCTGGTCTGGAATACTTCTGGGAAGGGAGCATTAGAAACAACAACAAATACACATTAATACCACTGTAAATAGGACAAATAATAAATCTCAAATTACACATGACTAGATAACAAGTGCGTAAAAAAAATCAAAATTTAATGACTGAATCGAAATTATCTAAAAACTTAATTTGTTTCAAAAAAGTTTAAAGCTCCATATCACATTTAAAAATTTTTTTAAATTAGTTTCACACAATATGAATAACTTCAAATTGATTTCAAGGGCCAATTAAACTCTTTCCGAGCAGACAACTCAAATAAATTCCTAATCCCATAAAAATACGATCCGTCTGCATGTGTCCAATATCTTGCAAAAGTTTATAAACTCACTGGCGAAGAAACACTTCAAGAATCTATTCGAGGCATCCTTAAATAGGACGTGTGCGACTCCACAATTGCTCGTACTTTTTACCCCGGCATCTATCTTAGCACTTTAGAAATTCATTCTGCTGGTTATCAGACATATTTGATAGGGACCCTTTAGAGTGCATGAATTTAATTGCGAATACTAACTATGAAACTCTGAATACACAAGAAGCTCGCAAAATTTTTCAATCACCTGGTCTTCAAAGGCCGCCAGCACTTGTGTCTGAATTGCATTTCATTCGTTTTGAATGGCAACATCGGGGGATGAAGAGTCGAGTACGAATGATCATAATTGAAGCCGAAAAGTTTCACAAATTGCGGGAACGGTATTTAAAGTAAAGGTATTTACGTGAGTTATTTGTATTCGGTTTATTAATTATAATCATTTGAAATGTACACTTTGATGTAGTCCAAAATATTTCATTACTCTTGACTCCATTATCTGCCTGTATCACAGGTTTAAAAAGAAATGTGAATGTTTTGAATAATTAATTTAATACACACACAACAACAGATGTATTGAGTTGCCAGAGAATCTGTAGTACGATGAGCATTGAAGTAAAAATACTTTTCAAGTGTTATACTTGAAATACAAAACATTAGTGATGAGGAACAGATTTCAAAGGTTCAAGTCACTTACATGCAGACTTCCACACTAACAGAATAAAACTATTTAAGCAGTACAGAACGTTTATTATAGAAGTAACATGTAGATTGAAGAATAACTAAATAATAATTAAAGAATGATATTTTAAAAATTTAATTGTTCTGAATTATTAAAAATAATTTTCATAAAATACTTTAAACGGATTTAAGTATCTTCATAACAATATTTAAATGAGTTTAAATATCTATTCAAAAGTATTTAAAACATTGAATAATTAAATAAACAATGGTTTAGGAAAACTATTACGAAACAAAATCAGTTTCCATAAGAGAAAATTTTAAATAACTAAATTTGTCACAACTGTTATTATATTAATGAAAAATTTATTGCTCCACAACTAAGCCCATAATCGAGCTTTAATCCAAGAAAATAATCAAATAAAAAGAAGAAGAAAAATTTAAGGGGATGGTAGATTCTCAAACTGGGGTGAGTGTCCCAAATATCGCTCTTGTGCCTAATATCGCCTGCTCGTGTTTCCAAAGTATGATTCGCGCTATGTATGAGAAAAAGCAGTAACTTCTTAGTTCTGGGTTTGTACTAACAGCGGCGATAGCGACATAGCTCTTATCACCGACAACAGAAACTGTAGGGCGTCTGAAGTTGTTTTGGCTGTTGTCTTCGTAAACTTTGGCTCCAAGGAATCAGAATTCAGTGAATGACCAGGTAGCTGAATCCAAATTATAATTTTGCATATACCATTTGAAAGTGCATTAAACAGATACTTTGCTAGCAACGTCTTTTAACAGGTGCTCCTAATTTCGCCTGGTAGGCGGAAAGAGGAACAGAAGTAGGCGATATTAGGAACCGCTCTAGAGCTCACTGGAAACTTCAATTTTTCCAATTAAGCTACATAACTTAAACTGGCACTGATTTTGGAGCTGGTTGATCTCAGGATACTAAAGGAAATAATTCTTAGAGATGTCCTTTGAGTTTTCAGCCTAAACAGAAACTAAAAAGTGGATGAACTGTCGAAAAAATGTTAGAGTGGGCGATATTTGGGACACCTACCTTACGAAAAATCGAACAAAAATTTGAATTTTTTTTTTTTGGGGGGGGGAGAGGTCATTAATAGTTTAAAAATATGTAAATAATGGAATAAAATGCATGTAAAGTATGTAATGAAAACTAAAATGAAAACTTGAGGGCTTTAGAAAAGTAAATATTAAAGGTAGGTGAAAAAAACTTTTAAATGGCTTTTTCTCAAAATATATAAATTCTAGATTTGAAAACAAAAGGACAAAGTAATACATAACTAAAATGTATTTTTAAGCAATATTAAGCAATATTAAGGGAAATGCAAAATTAAGGGAAGTTAAAAATTGGTTCGCAAGGAGCATTTTAAAAAACTTAATAAAAATTCACAATTTTTAAAATACACTGCTGGCCACTGTAAATGCAACACCCTGGAGGAAACATGCAAATAACATGAAATTTACAACATGCATTAGCGGAGGTGAGATATGCAAATGATTAGAATTTCAGCACAGACGCACATCACGCGCGCCTGTGGCGCCACTTCAAAGCGCTATTTAAGGCTTGGAGATTTCGACAATTTCAAGTTCGGCAATTGCGTTTTTCTTGTGGTTTTTTCAAAAAACGATCAATTATGCCTCGTCGAAAACAGCGATCATCTTTTGATCAAGTATCCGAGTTCAACAGAGGAAGGATAGTGGCCTACCGAGATTGTGGATTGTCTTTCAGGGAAATCGGTAGTCGTGTTGGACGAAACCAAACAACTGTAATGCGGATATGTGATCGTTGGATGCAAGAGGGTACGACGGACCGTCGTGTTCGATCGCATCCACCTCAGCGCACCACTTCACGTGATGACAGGCAAATTGTGCGCATGGCAGTGACGGATCGCTCAGTCACATCACGAACCATAGCACAGCACATGCAGTCTGTAACGCATCATCCAGTGTCTGCGCGTACCATTCGACGCCGTTTACAGCAGAGTGGTCTGTCCGCAAGACGTCCATTGCTTTGTCTACCCTTGACGCAGAACCACAGACGTCTCCGCCGCCAATGGTGCGATGACAGAAGGATTTGGACGGCAGAATGGAATGAAATTGTCTTTACTGACGAGTCACGCTTCTGTCTGCAACACCACGATGGTCGCATTCGAGTCTGGAGACACCGTGAAGAGAGGATGCTGAACAGCTGCGTTATGCACCGCCACACTGGTCCTGCACCGGGTATTATGGTATGGAGCGGTATTGGATATCACTCTCGCACACCTCTAGTACGCATTGCCGGTACTTTAAACAGCCAGCGCTACATCTCCGAGGTGTTGGAGCCAGTTGTCCTTCCTTACCTTCAGGGCTTGCCCACAGCCATATTTCAACAGGATAATGCGCGACCACACGTGGCACGCATTGTCCAACGGTTCTTCGTCAATCGCCAGATTGAATTGCTTCCCTGGCCGCCTCGCTCTCCGGATCTTTCGCCGATAGAAAACATGTGGTCCATGGTTGCTCTACGATTGACCCAGATTCCATCCCCAGCTGCCACAGCAGATCAACTTTGGCAACGTGTGGAAGCTGCTTGGTCTGTTGTACCCCAAGAACTCATCCAAAGTCTCTTTGAATCAATGCCGAGGCGTGTGGCAGCGGTGATCTCCAACAATGGCGGCTACTCTGGCTACTGATTTTGGCAGGAACCACACTTCACAGAAGTCTATAAATTTAATCATTTGATACTTGGTCAACATGTTATCTACAAAATGAATTTTGTAGGATGGTCTTTCTTGGTGTTGCAATTTGGGTGGCCAGCAGTGTACATAAAAAATTTAAATATTTATAAAATTTTTTAAGGTGTTTGACAGTTATACTTTAATGAATATATATGCAAAATTTTATATCTCTGAGGAAAAAATTTCAAAAATCACTTTGTAATGTCCACCATGCCCTAAAACTTATAAAATATATCTGTCATTGTCTCATTATCGCAGAGCTGAATTCCATGAATTAAAAGACACACATATATATATATATATATATATATATATATATATTTGTTGTTGTTGTTGTTTCCAATCCCCTTGGAGTAGGAAAGCCTATACTAAGTCCAAAGGACCTAGGTCTTCGTTGAAGGGTAGTAAGTAGCTTCACTTTAAAGCGAGGTACCACTAGGGCTGAAGCCTAACTTGACCTCGAAGAACATCGATCCCGTAATTTTGAACTGAATCAAGTGACGAGACCGGAACACTTGACCCCGCACCTCCAGAAGAGAATTTGAGAACTTGAGGATATTGTAGCCACTAACTAATTTACGTGCCCCAGCCACCATTAGTGAACACGGTGGAAGATTTGCAGAGACGAGCGTCGAACCAGGGACGTTCAGATCACTGGCTCGACGCCTTTGCCAACCGGGCCATCGCACATTTTACAATACAAGCACTAACCTACTGCATAATAATAAATAAATAAATAAATACGTATATATATATATATATATATATATATATATATATATATATTTATATATATATATATATATATATATATATATATATACATATACATATATATATATATGTACATACATATACACATATATAGACATACATATATATATATATACACTATCTGGCCAAAAGTATCCGGACGCCCAGTGGTACGGACTCGGAGAGTCCTGAGGCATATATTAGTATGATGTTGTCCTCCTTTTCATCGATGACAGCCTGCACACGTCTTTCCACGCACGGGGAGACTTTCCACCAGTTTTTTATAGGTGTCCATAGGAATTGATTTCCAGGCGTCTATCACAGCTGAAGTGAGTGCTGGCAGTGAGGATTGTCAATTTGGCTGGCTACGTAATCTGCGTTTTAATTCTTCCCAAAGGTGTTCAATGGGATTTAGATCGGGGCTCTGAGAAGGGCAGTCTAATTTTTGAACACCCATTTCGTCAAACCATGCCTGCGCAAGTCTCGATGTGTGAATGGAGCAGTTATCCTGCTGGCCTTTCCCGAAATATTGCCATAGAGTTGAGAGAGCAGCATTGTCCAGAATGTCCACATACATCTCAGAGTTCCTGTTTCCGACTACAGAAACTAAGGAATCCAGGCCAAACCATGAAAAACACCCCCACACCATGATGCTGCCACCACCAAATTTAACAGTCGGCACAATGCAGTCACGTAAGAAGGGCTCGCCAGGAATGCACCAAACCCAGACGCTTCCATCGGACTACCAGATTGTACAGCGAGATACATCATTCCAAAGAACATTTTTCCTCGTGTCCACAGTCCAATGACAGTGAGCTTTGCACCATTGCAATTGACACTTCGCCTTCTGGGGAGTAATGTTTGGCTTGTGAGCGGCGGAACGACCATGGAATCCCAGGTTTTTTAACTCTCGACGAACAGTCCTGCTGCTAGCACTAACGCCTGATGAACTTTGGAACTCCTGAGTGATTTCAATCAACGAGGACTTGTTTCACTCCTCTTTTTGGAGTTCTATGGCTACGTTCACTAATTTTTTTCGGCCTGCCACTTCGTTTTTCTGCAGTTTGACTTCCTCGACGTTTCTACTTCACAATTACATAACTCACAGTGGATTTGGCTTCTGTAGAATGCCCGAAAGTTCACGTACTGATTTCCCACAAAGGTGGCATCCGTCTATAATGCCACGATCAGAGTCACTAAGCTCCTTCGACTTACTCATTGACTCACAAACGCATAAATATGACCTGACAAACCACTACCAACATTTTATAGCTTTCGGTTACGCATGAAATTACGTCACCTGCCGATCTACTTCATTAGGGGGGTGTACGGATACTTTTGGCCAGATAGTGTATATATATATGTGTGTGTGTGTGTGCGTGTCAGAATAGAGGCAGATTAAGGCAAAATATAACATTGAATATGTGTTTAAATGAACGTATATGGATATAAAATCGCAGGGATTACTGATTTGAAGTATACCGTTCAGTTTGCTTTGAAGTACAATAAAAAAAATCCACATATTTCTTATTCGAATAAGGAACTGGATCGGAGCTCACAATACCATATTTTTTTTGTTTCATTATTTTACGGGCGTAATCGCATCTGAAAGAGCATTATACCTGTACACGTGCCATGGCGCGAGGCAGAGAAATCGACTGGACAGGAGATGCAATTTTTTTTTTTGCCGAGCCTTTTCCTTTTCCTGAGAGGTTGCAAGCTTCCATTTAGGACACCTCTTCCTTAACGGTAAACCGGATGCAAATCCGCGTATCCCGTCCAGTTCCGCCTGTGCAAACTCAGAAAAAGGGTGGCTTTCGTCAGTGCCATGCGAAACGGGCAGGAAAAACTGCCTATCTGTCGCGTCGTTTGACAGAGTGCACGATTTGGAATGAAAAAGAAAGAAAGAAAAAAAGACAATAACGAATGAACTAAATAAAAGAAGACGTCTGATTGGAGATGACTCTTCCGCGGAAATGTTATCTGGATCGGAATTGAAGCGGAGGAAATTGGAGATTTTTTTTTTCAATGTCCATGAAGGGTTATATTAAGAATGGGATAATTTTGAGGGATATACTTTGAGTAATTTTTACAGATATGTGCACATATGTATACGAATTACATACATTCTCATATACTTTTTCTCTTAGTGGTGTATTTTTAAGTTGCGTTTAGATATAAGAAATGACATTCAAAATGAAAATTCTTTGCTTCACTAGGAGAACAGCCGAAAGTGCAACATCTGCAGATTGTACAATTCGTGGTTAAAGATTGAGGGATAAAAATAAGAACTTTTAATCTACCAAATACATGCTTGAGTGCAAATATACCTATACCGCTATGTGTATTATGTCCTATCATATATATATATATAGTACATATATATATATATGCATATATATATACATATATATATATATATATATATATATATATATATATATATATATATATATATATATATACAGTATGCCCACTAAAGTCCCTCCCCACCCTCTTAACTTCGGAACGGCTGCTGCTGTATTCATAAAAGTGGTGTCTAGGTACAGTAAAGTAGCCATGCGCTACTGAATAAAACCACTTACCGTGCCACCTGGTGGAAAACTGCGGAGTTAGCAATCCTATCTCGAAAACGGAACGAGATAGGGGAAAAAAGTGATTTACAAAGTTGTAGAAAATCATCGATTTAGTACAAATAGATACCTTGGGGACATTAATGGAAAAAATAGAACGGTGAAAACGCGCATTTGTTTTTTCGTGATTTCCTACATTGTGACGTGACAAAACGATCTGAGAAAGAAAAAAACAACTAGCTTTAACAATATACCTTTATTTGAGATGTTCAAACTTCTCACCGTCATTGCGGTGTCGTGTTTTGCCCGAAAGATAATCATTTCTCCTTCCGTTCAAGTTTCGTGACGTCACAGTGTAGGAAATCATGAAAAAACAAATGCGCTTTTTAACCATTCTATTCTTCGCATTAATGCCCACAAGGTGTCTTTTCTTACTAAATCGATAATGCTCTACAACTTTGTGAATCACTTTTTTCCTCTATCTCATTCCGTTTTCGAGATAGGAATGCTAACTCTGCTGTTTTCCACCAGGTGGCGCGGTAGGTGGTTTTATTCAGTAGCGCATTGGTACTTTACTATACCTAGACACCACTTTTATGAATATATCAGCAGCCGTTCCGAAGTTAAGAGGGAGGGAAGGGACTTTAGTGGGCATACTGTATATAATGTGTATGTGCGGGTGCGCATGTATGAGTGTGCTATCAGCTAACGCAATCAGTAAATAAAATAAAACTTTTCAATTCAGCCCACAATATGATCTACTCTTCATTATCTATCTTAATCACAGTTTTCTTTTCCGACTTAGTCCAAGTCGTGATGTCAAACTGTGGGGTCAAGAAATGCAATTAAATAGCTTTACCTATATGAATTTCGAAAATAACACGATGGAATATGGAATGAAGCACGTTCTGCCATGATCTATAGTGTATTCCGATTTACATTCGGACTACCTCATTGTTTGATATAATAATTCATATTTTGCTTTGTATTAAAAGTATCTCACTATTCTAACAAAATTATTACTATAAAAACTTTCAGACGCAAGGGATTGTGCTACTGCTTTTTGTGTGTCCTCCTAGTTAACACGCAGTTACTGAGTGTATCAGAAAATTAAGGAGTTTTTTTCCCTGTTGTGTCTTTCCTTATTCATTTAAAGCGAAACACCCAACTATTTTCACACGTATTCATTCGTAAACATATACGTAGAAATAGAAACAGTTAATTCGATGAATAAGGTATTTATTATTCACAATATTATTCACTTCTACTTCAGCTCATTAGTTCAAAACTTCCATCTGTAACCTTGAAGGTATTATTGCTAGCTTCATGGCATCTATGAATTCCACAAATAAAAGTGTCAACAGTTTACTTTTTCTTTCGGTAAAAAAGGGGGGTTGGTATGGAGCTGTGGATTTCCTGAGCTGATAATTTGGCCTTCCAATTAAAAATATATTGCTACAAAGATATTACTAATGCAATATCACTTGTGTTTAAAATCCTTTTGTTTACTTCATTCAGTTGGAGTCTAATGAAATGGATATGAGTTCATTAAACACGAATATAATTTTTCATTATTCATCAGATACGATAATGTTAATGATCCAACACCCACTCATATACACTATCTACCAATAAGTATTTGGACACCTGTGATAGAAAAGAAAAAAATTTATTCATATTCAATATTTGTTCAAGCCTTCACGTGAGACAGTTACAGCCTCAACCCTCCGGGTCATGCTTTCCACAAGTCCTTGTATGAATGCTAGTGATATGTTTTTCTACTCGGATTGGAGAAGACATGTAAGTTCATTCACCAAATTTGACGTTTGTTGCATCCCGTAATTCGGCGATCCAACTTGTCCCAGAGATTATCGATTGGGTTCAGGTCTGGACTCTGGGCAGGTCAGTCCATTTGGTTAATTCAATTGTCACCATACCAATCCATGGTGGATTTCGCAACATGACAGTTGGACTTGTCGTCCTGGAAGTAACATGGGTCCAACTCGTAAAACTGCCACAATTTAAGAAGCATCCAAAATAGTACAGAAGGCGTCAGCGTTTAGTTTACCATGAATTGGGACCAAGAGTCCCAGTCCATACCAGGAGAAATACCCCCAGATCATAATTCCACCTCCGCCGAACTTTAGTGTGGGCACAATGCATTATGGCAGGAGGCGTTCACCAGGCAGACGCCAGACCCAGACCCTGCCATACGAACGGTATAGGGTGAACCTTGATTCGATACTCAAGAGAACTCGTTTCACCTGATCTATGGTCCACTTCCGATGTGCTTTGCACCACATTAACCGAGCGGCGCGCTTGGACTTTTTGATCAAAAGCTTATGGACGGCAGCACGACTATATAAACCAAGAAGATGTACTTCTTTACGGATGGTATTAATCGGAATAACACTCCCGAATGCCTATTGAAACTCCTGGAGTATGTAGGCTATCGGTTGGGTGCGGTTCTTCCGAATTTCACTGGACAACACCCGTCGGTCTCTATCTCCCAGTTTTGTGGGGCTGCCGACTCGGGGCACATTCTGAGAATCACCTCTCACCTTCCTCTTCTCAATCGCATAAGCCACTGTTGATTTTGGGTAATTCAGCTTGCTAGATATGTCCCTTAAGGATCGACCATTTCTGTGATACCCAACGATTACACCTTTCTCGAAATCAGATAACTGTGCACTTCGTGGCATCTTGCATGCGACTAATGTCAATGTACAAGAAATTTAACGACAGAAGGCTTGACGTATATCAGGACCACAGATATCGTCATTTGCATGGGTGTCCAATTACTTATAGGTATATATATATATATATATATATATATATATATATATATATATATATATATATATATATATATATATATATATATATATATATATATATATATATATATATATATATATTATATATATATGTATATATATATATATGTATGTGTGTATAAAGAGAGTGTGTGTATGTATGACTATTTTTGTATGACTAAGACACTTTCTTACGGTACCATTAAAGTCAAAAGATACGTAAAACACTATCATTCAAAAGTTTGATATGCAAACAAAACAAAGAATATAGCATGAAATGTTAGTAATTGATGAGGGAAACTGAAAACCTTGACATTAGTGTTTGTGTAGCACAACTGAAAATCGGGTTACCACATCTCATGATTTTTCAATGAATTAATGTTGTATGGAAATCATATCTAATTAGAAATAGAGGTAGGAGAGATTCAACGTAATCAAAGGGCCTTAAGGAAACATTTGTTTCTGTAAACAAGTCTAGACCATAAAAGATAATTTTTTAATGCTAATATTTCAGGGACAATCATCTGTTTCAGTATAACTGTAATGGTAATGAATTAGGTGATAAGCTGTGGTTTTAGTACATAAACTCACATATACGTTAATAGATTTATTAATGGAGAAGTTTAGTTATTAATAGCATTGGATTGTAGAATTAAATCTAACACAAAAATAAAAATAAATTAAAGAATCCCCCTCCCCCATAGTTTCTATAGTGCATTCTGAAAGCAGCGTAGTACTGCACTATTGACATTTATTAACATTATTATTTCATTTTTCATTTTTCAAATATTATTTACTTTACTGTTCATACTTATGTATGACTAAGTATGAACAGTACAGTGATACTTAGTCATACAATATAACTTTACTGTTCATATGTAAATATGTAAATATGTATGTACAGCTAGGTATGAACAGTAAATAACTGTCACTTTTTTTAGGGGGGGGAGCGCTGGCCAATAGAACGTTCATGCATATCTTTATCTACACTAATGTGTCTTATCTATCAAATCAAGAAAGATACCATGAGAATTGTTGACTTCCTATTAAATTAGTGTAGATCTATCTGTCTTGCACCAATATTTAAAGAATGACTCTGCTCTATATTCCTATATTTTTTAATATTTCATTGCTTATTGGTAGATAGTGTATAACTTATATATAAAGAAGAAACGGGAAAAAGCTAATGTCTGTATGTGTGAGTCACAAAAACTCAAGAACCATGAGCCCTACCTTGATGAAATTTACACGGTTTAATGTTCTTGGAAATCAGAATGAATGTGACTTTTTCCATCCCGCTACGACATTCCATTCCCGAATTATGTTAGAACAAGTTTGCGCGGTGTCAACGGATATTTTTTTTCAACATTGTAACATTTAATTGTTGCCAATTAAATTATAACATTCGCGTAAAAATAAATAGACATGAATTAAAAACGGGATTTATTCATATATTGGTGCATGCAAGAAAGAATTTGATATTTGATGCGATGATTTATATAACTGAAGTGACATTGAAACATAGCAGACGATTTAGTTTTGAGAAATAATTACATTCATGAAATACGTGTATATTCTAATTAAGAAAGTCTGAAAGTGGCATTGAACCAGACGATTTAGTTTTGAGAAAGAATTCCGAGCATGAAATATGTGTATATACTTTTTCTATAATAATTATCAGATTTGCTGTGTTTTAATATTGAATGTGTTCTCAATCCATTCAAACATTATTGATTCTTTTCCTATAATAATAAATCCTTTCAAACATTATTGACTAGCTGTAAATTAACACTTTAAAATGAACCAAACGAATGCCAAAACGAAGAGAGCACTGGACTGGATCTGACAGAAGAATGTTTTTCATATGGTCAGCTATATGTGGGAGTGTCTAGAGAAAGGAATCAATAAGAATTATACATTGTCGCAGATGATAAAAAAGGAAAAAAAAATGTTATGTACTGGCAAGTATTAAAATAAAAACAAATTATTTAATAAAGAAATTTCTTATTACTGAAAAAATGAAATTAATTTGTTTAAGAGTTGTTATAATTTTAGAACATCATAACATGAAGCTAATCATCGAAAAAAAATAACACAAACTGAAAATCCGAGCGAAGCCGGGAAATGAATCTAGTATATATATATATATATATATATATATATATATATATATATATATATATATATATATATATATATATATAAAGAGTGTGACGAAGACACTTTCTCACGGTACCATTAAAGTCGGAAAATGCGCAAAACACTATCATTCAAAAGTTTGATAAGCAAACAAAAGAAAGAATATAGCATGAAATATTAGTATTTGATGCCTACACTAATGTTACTTACCTGGCCCATCAAGAAAGATACCATGGAAATTTTTGACTTCCTATCAAAATTAGTGTTGTTCTATCTGTCTTGCCCCTATATATAAAGAATGACTCCATATTCCTATAATTTTTCATATTTCATATCACTCAAAATACAGCACCTCTCCTAAAAGATGTGCGGACATGAACACCTTTAATATCTTAGCTAATAAAGCTAAAAGAGCTGTATTTTTACGGTGATTTCAAGACGTGAATTACTACAAAAAACTGTACGAAAATTACTCATGCATAATAATGCACTGTAAGCTAAGATATCTTATGCCTTTCGCGTACTCAAGTCAATTGATCATGAAAACACAGCTAGGGAATCTACCTCTCCCAAGAGAAATCACACAGATAATAGAACGATGTTTTAGAATTATTTATTGAATAATAAGGAATTGTTTTTAATAAATAAATAAATTTTTTATCTTTCCACCCTAGTGACAGAAAAATGTTCTTTCTAAAAAAGAAGCTTCAAAAAGACTTTTTTTTCTTCGCTTGTTGACATTTTATGTAGTCACAAAAGTGAAGGAAAAAAATGTGTTTATATATATATATATATATATATATATATATACAGGTGGTTATCAAAATAATGGAAACACCTATCAATATTAGTGGTGTTTATGAATGTGCTTCGTATTCCTTAAAAAACGAGTCTGACCACCGGTATGTTTTTATATAATATAGTGTAAGTATAGTAATGAAGATAAGAGCATCGTGCTTTTGGGGGGAACAGCGTAAAATGTCAAACCTTGCAGACCTAGTGAAAAGGGCAAATTGTTGGAGCGCCTTTAAATTGGAGTATCTGTTACTGCAACCCCCAGGCTAATGTATGTTTTTCGAGCTGTGGTATCGAAAGTCATAATAGCATACAGAGTGCATAGAAAAACAACCACTGCCAAACAGAATAGTGGACAAAAGGGAGAGCTGAGTGAAAGAGACACACGAGGTATTGAAGCGGATTGTAACATGCAGAAAAAAAACTGCAACCAAAATGACCGAAGAGGTTTATCTGCATCTGCATGTTCCGGTATCAACCATTTGACGTAGAAGGGAACTTCACAAACAAAGCATTTACGGAAGAGTAGATATTCCCAAGCCACTTGTAATAGGTGCAATACAAAATATCGTTCACAATGGTGCCAATTATAGTAGAGTAATATGTATAAAAACGAACTCTGGTCCGGCGAATCATTGTTCACATTGTTCCTCGCAACAGGACATGCGTATGTCTGGAGAACACTTACACCAGCGTAACATTCAGGCTGTCTCATCACAACTGTTAGTCATGGAGGTAGATCTATCAGGGTTTGGGATGACATCTCATGGTTTTCTTCGGGCCCTATTTTAACCCTAAAAGAGAGATTGAATGGGAAGGACTATGTCGAAATTTTAGCACACTAGTTCATCCTATGGTACAAACACTGTTTCTTGCAGGAGATGGCGTTCTCCAGGATGATAATTGCCCTATACATACAGCTAAATCTACCAAGTATTGGTTTGAAGACCATGAAAAAGAAGTCAAATATCTTATCTTGCCCTGTACAGTCCCCCCGACTATATATCATCAAAACACCGTGATTTCTATAAGCGGATAGAGCCAGGTATTGATATCCACCACAGTATCTCTACAGGAACTTTCATTATTTTTCTCTGAATATTGGTATAATATATTTTTAACCACTATTCATGACTTGTATAATCCATTTCTAAGGTGAATAATGTGGTATTACATTACAAAGGTGATCCTGTGCCGTATTAATAAAGGTTTTCTTGGTTTTTCTTAGTGTTTCCATTATTTTGATAACCACCTGTATATATGTGTGTGTGTGTGTGTGTCCATCCGATGTCTAACCACTTCTAGCAGCCATTATTGATGCATTAATAAAGACTGGTATAACTGAGAATTTACAAATACTTCGGGCTTTGGTCGGCCGATTCGCGATGTATCATACAATCAATGGTCATTTTACGAATCTTCCAAGAAAAAGTGGCCAAAGCTAGAAGTTTTGGGGAGCTGGATAGGGAAGAAAAGGGAGTTGATCATATATGTTCTAACACATATTTTTACTACTGTGAAAGTCCCTTTTGTTTAGTCAATGTAGAAAAAATCCCTTCAAAATCAAAGAGAAAAGAATAATTTTTCTTGGTTAATCCTCATACTGCCCACTGATTGTCGTGCGCATCACGAATGTGTGTGTGTGTATTTATTGTATATATACGAATAAAAATTATTTTTTTACTGCAATATAGGTCTTTTCTCAATAAAAGAAATTTAATAGACAGTTATATAACTTTTCGTTGGAATTTTTCAGTCATTAATTAGTTAGGAAAACACGCAGAATACATAACATTGTCATTTTTTTAAACAATCTCTTCCGTTAATCTCCCAACTATCACAAATATATTCATACACATAAAAAATTTTAGTAACAAAGCTAAAGTTACGACACTTCTTGTGATTTCACAATGCTACTGTCCTGTGTATCTTCAATTGATGCTGACGCACTCATCGCTAATTTGCTACCTTTTAACATTTTGAGTTGACATTTTGGATTCAATTAGAGACGAATTCTTTTGATTGCAAACGGGTTGGGTCGTTTCTATCGCTGCAATCTGTCATTTGTAATGTAATACACAATGTGGAAATAGCGTTTATAATTAAGTGCATCCCGATGTTTTTTTTGTTTCAACGTGACACTGACAAACCTTCTACAGGGAAAGATCTTCAAGAGGAGGAATTTTTAAAATTTCCCGTTCATTCATTATCAAGGTGGGATCCGCTTGACTGAAAAATTACAGATTTCTGGAATCTTTAATTCAGATTTAGGTGTCAATCAATCTTTTTTTGATTTGTTCCAAGAAACAATTAAAATAGAAGTGTCTTTGTATTGTGCGGAAAGTGAAATCTCTGAAAAATTCAGGATAAGTTAGAGAGAAATTTCTTTTTACATTTCCAGCTTCCTTAAAAGTAAGAATGGAGACATGACATTCCCTTAATCTTATATTCCCGGGAATCGTGGGAAGTAGGAACTTCACCAAAATAGTTCCTCTAGAGATCGACCCTGAGGTCTTTGTTCAAAGAAGAACAGTTTTCTTCCAAACACTCCTAATGTTTCAAGTGATAGACTTCTGGCCTCTGATATTTCAAAAGGATCCTATATCACATGTAATGTGAGCTGGGAGAAGCTTAAAAACAGCTGCCCATGAGGGCAAGCCTTTCATTTTCATTGAATACCAACATTTTTTTCATAAAAGACTTCTAGTTTTCAACTGGCTGATATCTTTTTTTGTAATTTTAATTGTTTAGAAATTATCCAGAAAATTACCAAAAATTTTTCGATAGAATGTTTTGATGGTATAAAAATTTTTCTATAGTATGTTTTGATGGTATTAATATGAAAGACAAAAGTAGTACTATTCCAGAAGGTCTGCTTGCTCCATGATCATGAAAAACATGAATGACATACCAAAAATTGTTGTAATGAGTAAGTCTCCTCTTCATTCTTTTCGATCATTGTTATAATTTTTAGGTAAAGAAGCATGTCCAAGACACGATGGTAGTGACGTTTAGCTTTAGTAATGTATGATATGCTATATTGACATGAGCAGATAGAAGAGAGATAGCCACATGATAAATGCTTTGAGGCAGATCAGTTTAGTCACCTAAACACCATTACGCTAACTTTTTTCAACGATAACAGGATAGCAAAATAACATAGCAATACATAACAGAATAAATCCAAAAATTTAACTTACAACACTTGGAAAAAGAAATTCTGCTTCAGGTTAAAAGAGCTACTTGTTTCAGGATGTAATGGTTCTGGGTAGCGGGTTTATCTGCATTGCGTATCCTTTTTTTGTACCTTAAAAAGATATTATTATTCTAGTTGTTCTTCCGTTTTTGTAATATAGCATTTTACTTTTACAGTGTAAGCTAAAATAAAAAATACCGGGAAGAAATCACAAAAAATTCCCGGCCACTTGTGATAAATAGGTTTAAGTTTGATATTACTACTTTTCTTAGAGAAGAATAGATTCAGTCTTAATTGTTTGTAAAGAGATCAATTTCTCTCTGTCTGAATCTGTGAGCATTGTTCTGAATAGCCATTTGTCTTTTAGCTAGACAGTTTTATCTCTTAGTCTATCTAACGACTCAATGTTAGCCTCTTCAATGATTTTTCTCCAATTCATCGTATGCGTATATCATTACATTTAAGAGAAATAATCATGTTAGGAAGTTGCTATTTAAAAGCTAAAAAATTACCAGGACCGAAATATGCTTTCGTAATACATAATTAAAGAAAGAGCATTTATATTATTTATCATAGACCCAAATAATGCCACTTTATATTATCTATATTCCAAGAGATGGTGCCACTGGTGAAACTAAAATTCAAATAATCGTAAACAATTATACAAAGAAATAGTTGTGTATATCTCGCCTGTTTACTCCATGATCATGAAGACGACATAATCTGCACAAGAAGATGGACAAGCATAACGTTTCTAACAGAATCAGTGCCCTACTTGTTTCTTTCAATACGCGCATTTGAGTGTCTTCGCCCGATTTTTTAAAATTGCTGATTCCATTACTTCTTAAAGCTTAACTTTATATACAGGGTTCCCCCCTATATCCATTACACCCCCCTTAACTTCTAAACGGTAACAGCTTAAGCCATAAAGTTTGTGTCTAGGTATAGTAAAAAAGCTATGCACTACTCGATGAGACAACTTACAACACCATCTATCGGCAAATTTTGGAATTAGCATTTTTATCTCAAAAACGGTACGAGATATAGAAAAAAGTCCATTACAAAGTTGTTTAGAATCATCGATTTAGTAAGAAAACACACCTTGCGCACATTAATACTCAAAACAGAATGTAAAACATGAATATTTGTTTGGTCACGATTTCGAAAATTGTCAAGTCATAAAGAGTGAAAGAAAGAAACTAAGACACTTCCCTATCTTCAGGATCATTTATTTATGTTACTAAAAATGTTCTCCATTAGCCACTATACACTTTCGAGCTTCACTCGCGTTTCACGACTCCATAGTGTTGAGAATCACGACCAAAAAAGTTTTCATTTTTTACAATCTGTTTTGAATATTAATGTGCCCAAGGTGTCTTTTCTTACTAAATCGATGATGCTGAACAACTTTGTAATTGACTTATTTCCCGTATCTCGTACTGCTTTTGAGATAAAATCGGTAATTCCAAAATTTACTGATAAATGGCGTTGTAAGTTGTCTCATTGAATAGCACATAGCCTTTTTATAATACCTAGACACCAACTTTATGGCCTAAGCTGTCACCGTTTAGAAGTTAAGGGGGGTGTAATGGATATAGGTGGGAGCCCTGTATATCATAGTCTCAATATATGACGAAATTAATATACATAAGGCTCCAAAATATTTTAACTGACGTACCCGGCACTTTGTTGCTAATTGTCTAGTAAAAGTCTTGTTCTAATGGTTTGAGAAGAACTATTCAAATCAAATATTCTCAAAGTATTTCTTTCTTAGAAACATATATTTCAGGGAAGGTTTCAAAACTCATTGGAAAGAGAAATTTAAAATTCTTTGGATCACCCCTACCTTTGATTTAGATTTAATTATTTCGTACAATACGACACATTTCTTTTCAACATTGAAGTTTGAATTTTCACTTAATAAGGTAACCTGTAACTTTAGAGAAAAAAGTAACCAATTATGTAAAGTAGACAAATAATGACGCATAAGAGCGATGTTTTTGTTAAAAAGGCATTGCGCTGCAAGTTTCTTAGTAACAGAGGGGAGAAGATTGACGTTCATAAGTCAGCTTGCATATTTAGGGGCTCTAAATAAACAAATTTGGAAATGTACAATCCTAAAGTAAAATGCATGTTAATTATGTACATCAGATGATCACAGTTTATGAAAAAAAAATTCAGAAGTATTTAATTCCTTTCGAAATCAGACTTTTCTTGTAACCCCTATGTCCATTTGACAATTATTTTCCATTTATATATTTTTATCTTACTGCATTTTGGCGCATCCATTTCTGCATTCCAACGCTTAGAATGTACCCCTATCTCATACAAGGTATCATGAAATGTGGGACGGTAGAAAAAAGATGGAGGTTGTAATAATGATCCTCATTCCTGTTCATACAAAGAAATATTCATCTATAGCATCTATTAGGAATCTTAGATTTAGTTTTTGCTTTAATTTGTTAAAGACTGTTCAGCAATCCAAAACTGAATCACTGAAAAAACAGGAATTCCATTGACTCTACAGTTGAGTTGAAAATTTATTTTCTTCATTAAGTAGTCCTCAACTGAAAGAATGCATTTACCAAGGTTCAAAATATAGATGGCGTAAGATGACAAAACTTAACCATCACACCCTCACGTATTTTTTAGATGAGAAAGGCATGCATGTAACATGCAGGTAATGCATTATCTCGGGTGTGTGTGTCCTCAATGCAAAGAATGAATTCCATTACCAACAAAAATATCATTTCGAATTTGTTGAATATTTGTTTCTTGGCAACAACATTTTTAAGGAGGAGTTTCATATTATTGGACGAGTGACTCAAATCTGGATGAGATACTTTACCAACATGGTACGTAGGCAACTAAAATTGGTACCAAAATAAGTTTCCTTTGACTGGAAGTTTCTAAAAGCAAGATTATATCTCTAGGTATAGGTCTATTTTTACTCACATGATATTAATATTTTTAACCTTAATTTAGATTTGCGTTCAAAGGTCAGCGTTTGATAACGTTCATAAGTTTACCCGTTTGGGGCGTTCACAATTCGTATCTTTTTTTGTAATTTTAGTTGTTTAGAAATCAGTCAGAAGATAACTGATAATTTTTTGATAGTATGTTTTGATGGTATTCATATGAAATTTTGTAGTAATTTAACGTGTGGAATGAAACTGGTGTGATTTATGTGCAATAATAAAATCGTGTAACATATTTAGAAGGAAAATATTAGCTACGTAATTGTTTTCTTGGAAAATTTTGTAATATTAGTTGTTTAGAAATCAGTCAGAAAATTACTGAAAATTTTTCAATAGTATGTTTTGATGGTATTATTTAGTATTTAGTATTTAATAGAAAAAGTGATCTTTTATGTTTTCATGAATTGAAAAGAGCACATAAAAACATAAGGTGTTCACGGGGTCTCAACATAAGGTTAATTTATATCCTTTTGATGCTGTGAGTTTTAATAAATTATTAATAGTAAGGCAAAAGTAGGAATGCTGGAATACATTTAATCAGATATATTTATGCAAACATTGTTAAAAAGGGGATTGCTGAATCGTTATACTTTATAAGTATACTTGAAGGAATAGCTAATTTATTCACACTTATCATTATCACTTTTTCAATGACACATAAAAAAATGCAAGAATGGATATTGATTAGTAAGGACATTTCGTACTGTAGATTCAAAGACTGCCACTGTGGATTTCCTACAAATTGTTGGATGCAATGTGATACCATGGACTGGAGCCTGCAAATATAGATTATCTTTTCACCAAGCAGTTTAATTTCAGAATTGAGACTAATTTTGGGGTGTGACAGTTGCTTATCGTGAGATATTGCTGCTTAATACTATTTTAATACCTTGAGCTGCCTGTAAAACAGCTTCTGTGCAGGAAAGATTCCTTTTGAACTTAATAATCACGTCTTGAATATCTCTACATGCACGATTTAACAATACAGAGTAATTTTGGCGTGGAATCAGTTTATCTCCAATGAGTTGAATGACTATGTAATGTTGAAGAACCCATAAAAAGGGTTTTTAAGCCATTGACGCGTGAATTATCTGTCGGTACCATTTACATGCTCGTCATAACTTTCACTTATTAACTGCTCGCATGAGGAATTTTTTTTTCATGATCTCCATTCTTGTTTTATCACTCAACCGCAATACGGAGTCTATAGCACTAAAATAATTTTGAATTCATTCTTCCTAGAACCAAAATTTAAAGAATGATTTTGAACGTTGTAATGTTCATTAGTGAAGTTATTTAAATTCCATACCGGTATTAATACAAGTTTGACTTGAGAGCAAAAAAAGTTGAGATCAATTTCCGGACAAGCAAGGTGATTTTTTGAAAATAAAGAAACACTAATAAAAGGGAAAAAGCGTCCCAGGGCAATCATTATTGTGGCGGTTGCAAAAATAAAAAAAAGGATTTTGATTAGTGATAAAGGATCTACCAAGTGGTTTTGAGGCAGAAAATATAAGGCGTGTTAGTGAAGATCAGGATTTTGTCCTGCGGAGAAGTCACTGTCCTCATTCCTGAGACCATAACCACTGACATCAGTTATTTCCATTACAAGATTGCTTAGTTAGATGTAAAAATACTGATAACTTCTTGAAAATATATGATTGGGGAATCCCGAAGATTGCAATTAAGTACAAGAAAATCATTGGCGTTATATTGGACTCCTTGGACCATTATATATATATATATATATATATATATATATATATATATATATATATATATATATATATATATCTATGGCTTGGTACAAGTGCCTAACTCAGTTTTTATGTCAGCCCATTTAAAATTTTTTTATTACAAAATCTAAACGAGAAGTTAGTTTTAAATAATAAATTATCTCTAACTTTCCTTAAAACAAAATAATTTACAAGCCATGATTCTTTGAATATACGTCTTAAAAAATATAATTTGCAAAATCACGGGTGGAACTATTAAGAAAATCAATTGTCTAAGTAAAGTAAAACCACCGAAAAAGGGAGGAAGTCATAATTATATTACCGTATTTCGGCTCACTCAGTCCTCTTTTCAAACTTACGAAACATCAGTCTTTTTAATGTAAGTCTAGAAAAAGAAGGAAAAAAACCATTCTACATTAAAGTGAAGATGAAAATCGTTAATCAATATACAGACAGCTAGAAAAATCATGAAATGAATGAGCTAATTAAATTAATTACTTCCTGTCATTGATTTGGCAAATATGGAGAACAACATCTGCATTATTTTTCAATACTCATAAAAAAGCAATAAAATGCGCTAGACCAATAATACTAAGGATATAAAAAAATTTTGCCACGCGGGGCGATTCCATATCTTCCAAATATCTGCATACATTAAAAAAGCAGACAAATTATGTTATTACTGAGCACGTGAAGTTTCTGTAAAGAATTTTTTGAAAAGTTCCCATGTGATAAAAATTAAATGAAACGAATGTGTGCTTAATTATTAATGCTTGGACTAAACGGTTATGTACTACTCCATGAATAATCAATCGCTATCTGTTTTCTCTCACTTTATTTCATTAATATTTATGTAATTTCACTCAAAATTATTTGCCTAAGATGTGTCATTTCAAATGCGTATTACTAAAAAAATATCAAATTTCGATGAGATATGGGTTACCTTGGTCTCTTTTTCGATTGAGGTTTGGTGAATTAGTGTTAGTAAGTCACTGTTATTTCTTGCTAAACAGGGAGACGTACAGTTTTGCCAGATACTGTCAAGCAGATTAATAACTCTTTACTGTAGTAAAGGAGTCAGAATATTGGTGTGGGGTGTATAAAATCGCGGGCTTGAATTCTGTTCAGGTCATAATTAGACTTTCATCAGAGAAAACATTGAACAAGTGCCACAAGAAATATGGTCCAGACACCATTACGAATTATAAAAACAAATGCCTACGTTTTTAAAGTTATTTTATACAAATTATAAAAGAAATCATCGTAACACTATGCATTCTCATTCATTAACTTCATTTATAATCAACAGGAAACTATAAGGACCTGTTCATATAGGAGTCCGGTAGCGGAAGCGTTAAAGTATTGAAATATACTTAACCAATGACAAACCTCCAAACGATTAGCAACGAAATTTTTAAAGCCTATGATTGGTGTATTTCCGTCTCAGCGCCATCTTTCCTTTTACGCTTTTGCTACCGGACTCCTATGGGAACAGGCCCTTAGTTTCGTTAAAAAAATCGTATAGTGGAACTTCTCTCGCCAGACACTCCTATTTGACGGCCCCTCTAAACAGCCATGCTTTGTTCAGAATCTATTAAAGACTCCATAGAGCCAATATTATGATAAAACTTCTTTTCGACGGCCACCCCTCAAAACGGCCACTTTTTACGGAGCCATTACTGGCCTCCATGGAGAAGTTTCACTGTATTTCCAAATGCCAGGAATATAACTCATTAGACATTGCCCATTGTTCATTGGTAAGAATTATTTTTATTTCCTATCACATAGTTATTACTCTAAACCAACACAGTACTTCGTCATCAGATAGGACAAAAATTAAACAAATCTGTCTGAAATAGTAAGAGAATTGTATTATGAAAAACCCTATATAAAACATTTCATAAAACTGAGAGTCTTAAATGTGCTTAGATCATTGATTTAACCCCTGAAATTAAATATTCTAAAATTTACTGTCATGCTTTAAAACTTTTTTCCGTTCTATTTAAAAAATAGTAAGTTCTTACAACAGGTTTGATAAAATCAGAACTGAAGAGAATTTTAATTGTTAGCTTTGAACATTGAATGAGCTAATATTCCACCAAAGCAGGAGCTTCAATATGTCCTCTACACTGAAAAAAATTGTAAATTTCCTCTACTGAGTGATTCATCTAAGAAAGTTATTGAATTGAAATGCAATGTTTCGATACTTTATCATATTTTATAAATAAAGAGAATATTATATATATATATATATATATATATATATAGATAGATAGATAGATAGATAGATAGATAGATAGATAGATAGATAGATATACAAGGGGTTATCGAAATGAGGGAAACACCTATCAATATTAGTGGTGTTTATGAATGTGCTTCGTATTCCTTAAAAAACGAGTCTGACCACCGGTATGATTTTATACAATATAGTGTATGTATTATTTTACTATCAGGTAGCAGTAATGAAGCTAAGGGCATCGTGCGTTTGGGAAGATCATCGTAAAATGCCAAATCTTGCAGACCTTGCGAAAAGGGCAAATTGTTGAAGCGCGTTTAAATTGGAGTATCTGTTACTGCAACCCCCAGTCAAATGGGTGTTTTTCGAGATATGGTATCGAAAGTCATGTAGCATACAGAGTGCACGGAAAAACATCCTTTGCCGTACCGAATAGTGGACGAAAGGGAGAGCTGAGTGAAAGAGACACACGAGATATTGAAGCGGTGTGCCATGCGGCGGCAATATTGAAGCGGTGTGCGGATTGTGCCATGAAGAAGAAAAAAAAACTGCAACCAAAATGACCGAAGAGGTCTATCTGCATCTGCATGTTCCCGTATCAACCATTTGACGTAGAAGGGAACTTCACAAACAAAGCATTTACGGATGAGTAGATATTTCCCAAGTCACTTGTAATAGATGCCAATACAAAATATCGTTCACAATTGTGCCACGAGCGCAAATTCTGGTCGAGTAATATGTCGAAAAACGACATCTGGTCCAGCGAATCATTGATCACATTGTTCCTCGTAACAGGACGTGCGTATGTCTGGAGAACACCTACACAAGCGTAAACTTCAGGCTGTCTCATCCCAACTGTCAATCATGGAGGTAGATCTATCAGGATTTGGTATGACATCTCATGGTTTTCTTCGGGCCCTATTTTAACCCTAAAAGGGAGATTCAATGGGAAGGACTATGTCGAAATTTTAGCTCACTAGTCCATCCTATGTGCAAACACTGTTTCTTGCAGGAGGTGGCGTAAGAAGTCAAATATCTTATTTTGCCCTGTACAGTCCCCCCGACTATATATCATTAAACCACCGTGATTTGTATAAGCGGATAGAGCCAGGTATCGATATCCACCACAGCATCTTTACAATAACTTTCATTATTTTTCCCTGAAGAGTGGTATAATATATTTTTAACCACTATTCATGACTTGTATAATCCATTTCTAAGATGAATAATGTGGTATTATATGACAAAGGGGATCCTGCGCCGTATTAATAAAGGTTTTCTTGATGTTTCTTAGTGTTTCCATTATTTTGATAACCACCTGTATATATATATATATATATATATATATATATATATACTGAATACCTGTGCTTTGCTACCGAGTACATTTTAGGATAATTACAATGAAAATCGTAACGGATATTTTTAAAGATAAAATAATGTAGAAGAAAATATTCAAATTAAATCTAATAGAACATACTAAAGAATAAACTACAGTTAGTATAGTACAGTTTGAGGACCATTTTCCCCGTCAATAGCCAAAATTTCCTCATCCATTTTTTGACGGAGATCTGCACAAAGAAGAGACGCCGAGATTAGTCGCAGAGATTACGATTTTCCACACAAACGTATTGGAATGTCCCCATTTACCCCCTTATGGATGGAATTCCAAAAAGAATTCTTCCTTAGTGGCTATCCATGTCATTATAGGAATGCACTGTCCAAATGTCAGGCTTTTAGGTCCAGCGGTTTGGTCTGTGAGAGGTATGTCAGTCAGCCATGGAACTGTTTTATATATAAGTTTAATTTAATATCCATAAAACATACTAATTTGAATTAAATTCTTTAAAAACTGCCATCCCAATTAGTCTAGTGGTTAAATTTTATGTTTTATTGCATTTTAATATATTTTTGGCAATTTATTTCTTTGTTATGTACGTGACGCGAAATTAACTTAAAGTATCACAAAAAGAAAAGAAATCTCGTGATCAGCATTTAATAAATTAAATTCTAAAAATTAATCTTTAAAAATTCACCAAAAATCAGAAAATGGAGGCAAAGATTCAAAAATGGTTTCATTTTAAAGGAACTTTTCATGATCTTTTTCGTGATATAAATTTTTATAACCCTCAGATTATTCTTTTAAATGCAAACTTAAAAAAAGTTACAAAAGAAGTTTAAAAATTTAATTTTAAAAATCTAAGAATTTTTCAAAAATCTTTCTTAGTGCACCCCTACACTAATACTACACTACTACTATGCAAAATTTCAGCCCATTAGGTCCAGCAGTTTGGTCTGTGTTTGTCAGTCAGTCAGTCACAGGACTGTTATATATATATACTAGCTGAAAACCCGTACTTCGCTACGGAGTACATTCAAATTAAATACAACGGTCAATGTATGCAATTCATGCCAAATATAAATATATATTATATGATAAATACGACGATCAATGTATACAATTGATATAATATATATATATATATATATATATATATATATATATATATATTTATAAGAAAATCGTAAAGGATAATTTTATAGACAAAATAATGTAGAAGAAAATATTAAAATTAAATCTAATATAAAGAATACTAAAGAATATAGTACAGTTAATATAGTACAGTTTTTAGAACATTTCTTTTACTGTATTTTAATATTTTTTTGGATAATGTCCAATCGTCTGCCGCATTAGCAAGGAAAAAAAAATATTTTTTGTTTATTTAGTTGTTACGCACGTGACGATAAATTTATTTAAAGTACCAGAAAAAGAAATCACGTGATCAGCATTTAATAAATTAAATTCTAAAAATTAATCTTTAAAAATTCACCAAAAATCAGGAAATGGAGGTAAAGATTCGAAAAAGATTTCATTTTAAAGGAAATTGTATGATCTTTCTCGTGATATAAATTTTATAACCCTCAATGTATTATTTTAAATGCAAACGTAAAAAAAGTTTAAAAAACAGCTTAAAAATTTAATTAAAAAAATCTAAGAAGAATTTTTTAAAAATCTTTCTTAGTGCACCCCTACAGTATTAGAAGAATCGCCATGCAAAATTTCAGCCCTTTAGGTCCAGCGGTTTGGTCTGTGCGTTGTATGTCAGTCAGTCAGTGAATGAATGAATGAATGAGTCAGTTACGGAACTGTTTTATATATATAGATATATATATAAATATATATATATATATATATATATATATATATATATATATATATATATAGATAGATAGATAGATAGATAGATAGATAGATAAAAACGAGAGAGAGAGAGGGCACGTGAAATCGGAATAGTAATTTATAATATATGATTTGAACATATAACATCCTTTTATGAGACAAAATTCGTCAGCACAGACCAACAGTACACTGATGAAAACATGATTACTTGGCAAGATTCCAAAGTAGACTTAACATGAATCTACCGGGAGTTCATGGAGTTATCAATGAGGAAACAGAGGCATGGTTTTTCCCAGTGTGTCACTGAATCGCTTTTGTGGTTCTTCAGAAATGCTGCTTTGACGTCCAGAAAGATCACTAGAAATAGCTTGTAATGGTAGATCCCGTTGATTACTTAAACTGTGGCAAAACTAAGACTGAAGAAAACAAATGGCATTTATAGCACTGTAACCGACTTACGAGATTTCAACACAGTTCTAGAATAAAGTCCCAGAATGGCACACATGGGTAATATTCATAGGGAAATGAAAAGAAGAGGCGTTGTAAATATTAAATTACTGAAACAATGCAAAGTAATGATATAAAGAAATCATATTATAACTGGTGAGTGGAGAAAAGAAGTATAGCAAAATAATTTAAAAAGGCGTATAAAATAAAATATCTAAATCATATAAATACTGAAAATTCTAAAACACATGTTTCATTTTACTTGATACTGTAGGTTCTATGAATAGAAGTTTAATTGGCATTCCTTGATATCTTATATTTAATTTAAAAATAATTTTCATATAAAACATACAGACAACTGATGCCAGAGCTGCTTCCTATTTAACGGAATCAAAAAAAAAGGGATGGAAACTGAGCAACGAGAAATTAACAACCTTCCAATGCAGGCTGCTTGTTTTCTCAGAAAAGGCAAACGCTTTTAATCCGTAGCAGTTATGTGACTTCCCTTCAGAAAGCAACACATCCTAGACACGCTGAGATTGAGGGTAGATTTGTTTTCGGGAAGAGTCAAGCTGTACGGCTACGCCTTTGAGCCAAATCATAATATTGCTTTATAAACATCATATTCTTTGTTGTATAAAAAAAACAGAGAAGGGCTACCCCAAACAAAATAACATCTTGAATTTTTTTTAAGGGGGCAACTATTAAGACCACTGTGAAATGTATTATAACATTTATATATTATTTCTCTAAAAATACTGCCCGCTAGCTGAGCAGTTAGACCCAGTATCTTCAACTATCAAAACAGATTCGCTGACATAAATTAAACAGAGTCGTGATATTGTTTAACATGCCTTAACTCTTTTTTCCGGCATATTGCCACGAAACACATTGTTATACCTCTAATGGTGTTATAGGTAATAAATCTTAAGCTTTAAAAATCATCACACAACTCCATAAAGATCAGCGTATTCATGTTCACAGGAGAATTATAACCTTGGAAATTTAGTCCAGTGTCGGAATACACGTTTATAATATAATTCAACCTCTAAGTTCACAAGAGTAACAAAGAATATCCGGAGGTCCATGCCTTTCTCAAAGGCACGCTAGCTGCATGGTTCGGAATTAATCAGTTAGGGTGGTTTCTCCGAAACACTAGAACTGAGTTAAACGTCTGGTAGAAGGAAAAAAAGCAGATGGCGGCTATTTGACCCATTTAGACGTTACAGACAATTGATTTTCTGTCACATTTTCAAGCTCAAAAACAAATGGAAGAAAAAAAATTGAAGTCGGTTAAAAATGTTAACGTGAAGTGCAAAACTGAAGTTTATTTGAGAGAGTAGCCTTTATCTACTCATTACGTACTTAAAATTAATTATAAAATTGCGATAGTATAAATTATAATATTGTAAGAAAGTAAATGAATTTAACATTATTATAGATGATATTTTCTAAATAATCCCTTGAGTCATTGAGTGCTTTGAAGTTATACATATGTGGACATGTTTAATTGGTTGAAATGCCAGATTATTGTAAAAATACCGTCCCGAAGTTCTGTAGACCCGGGTTTGAATCCTACTAAAGGCAGACATTTTTAGTATTTGAAACCATTTGCATTTGAAACTGAAGAAAAATCCTATGCCTCATGGAATCATGTGACAAATATCCATTGTGAAAAAAAATCAGAGACGTCAAATTATTAAAAATGATTTTATATGATTGATAAACATGTAGGCCAGCATCATGTGTTGTTATCCACCTTTAAAAAGTGGAATAGTTGGTTACGCACAATTTTTGCTATAAAAGAGCTAGTTAGAGCGGGACCTACAGTTTGAAGCCGATTCCGAACGGCTACACACATCTATGCCATAATGGGACACAAACCCAAAAGCTCTGGACTGAATGCCAGCGCCCAAGTCATTTGGCCATGCCATTCGGCAAAAAGGGAATTATGTAAGCATTTATTGAAAATAATATCTCCAATCTCCAAAAAGACTAATCTTCTTTTTAAGATATTGGGAAAATGAGTATTCGATTTGAAACGATAACCAATCCATACGTTGTGTGTATTTTTATTATCAAAAATTCTCTCATACATCTCAAGAAAGAAGTAGACTTTTAATTTCTTTAAAATTATTTTAATAGATTCGTTTGAAATTCGGTTACATTGTTAGTAATTAGGTGAAGTAATTATTATCAAAATTTGGAGATAATGCACAGAAAATATTTCTAACTATCAAAATTTTATATATTTTGGAAATAACATATCTCACTTCCCATTTGCATTTCGATTTATTGAAATGCAAATGGGGGCATTTCAATAAATCGAAATTTATAAGGAGTTTTATGTGTTTATAAGGAATTCTATGTGTTTATAAATTTATAAGGAGCTATGTATCGAAATTTATGAGTTTTTATTTATAAGGTGCTTTTTATGCCATTGCATAAACCATATACAGTAAACATTCACTGGAATTTTAAAGATTTTCTTTTCTTTCAAATGACCCTTTTATCTATTCAGAGTACCAATGGCCTTTCATCCACAAGTAAAATTTTACATCAACTACGCCATTATTTCATTTATATTCACAAACATTTATTGAATATTGTGTGTATAGTATAAAATATAATTTTTAGGGATTTTGATCTCAAAAAATGTGCATGAAACATCTTCCAACATATAAAGCGATTGAAAGTTTCAAAATGTGCAAAAATGGTATTTGAAACACATAAACAACTTTAATAATATAATTCGTTAACTGAAATAATAAATTCCATCAAAACTGCTCATAATGGAAGCATAAAAAGGTATTTTTTTCATAGCTATGAGGCTAATACTTTGCATAAAATACGTACACTTAGCTGAAATTTTCCCACTGTATTCAAAAGTTCAGTGTGTCCTTAAATACTAGTATGAATTTCTTACAATACAGTTTTTGTGTTGGAAAAGAGGATTTGAGCTTTAATTACTAAGCATAGTAGATCAACGTGCAGTTCATTTGCCTATATTCAACTTCACTGAAAATCGTTCACCTTTTCTTATAATTTGGAATCAATCATAAATTCAGCAACACAGAGTATTGAAATGTCAGAAAAACATTACGCTACTAATTTCAGATATACTTCCTTACGTAAAATCATTAAAAACTCTACAGTTGGTTCCGTCTTGAAACCAACCAGTTTGAGAAAAATTTTCCAGTAGCTCAGATTCATTATAATTATTAAAAATATTTCATGAGGTTCTGTTTAATTTTGCTATCATTCTCTCGTGAAAAATATCCCTAATCTATGATTATTTTCCTAAATATGATAAGTATTCAAATGTATAAATAATTAAATTATAATGCGTAATAGATGTTAAAATTTACCGAGAACCAAGTTGTCTTTTTAACAGCTTTGAAACAATTTATTTGACTTACTGCAAACTTACGTCAGAAAATATTTGCGTTCTTCTGTTTAATCACGGTTAATGTTTGAATTATTTTATTTGATCGCGGAAAATGTTTCTACTAATTAATTCTATTTCATCCTATGTTGGTACAAGAAATAATTGATCAAAAGCTGAATTTTTTTTTTAATTCCTCAAACGTAATGTAGATGATGGAATTCTGTGCGACTCGAGTCCTTTTACTGCTTCTTCTTTCTTCGGAAACTGATATTTGCGACAATTTTGTAACGAATTACTCGTGTTTCTTTTCTTTTTAATTCTTTCTTAATTTTGTAACTCTAAGTAATTGCTTGCGGAACGGATAAGGCACACGCAGAATGTTCAATTTGATCTCCATAGGCCGTGGACATAAAGGCAGTCTAGCATCTAAATAGAACGTATGACAGGTTATTTATTTGGGTAAGTCAAATAACTACAAAATAGAATAAATAAAAGAGAAAGTATAAAAGTTAACAAACATACAAATAAACAAATAACGGAACATGAACACACACTTTTTATATATATATATATATATATATATATATATATATATATATATATATATATATATATATATATATATATATATATATATATATATATATATATATATATACAGTGGTACCTCGACTTACGAGCTTAATTCGTTCCATGACTTAGCTCGTAACTCGAAATACTCGTATCTCGAATCAATTTTCCCCATTGAAATGAATGGAAATGTCATTAATTCTTTCCGGGCTCCCCCAAAACACCGCAATTTTTTGTTACATGTTTTTAAATAAGAAAAACGTGCTTATAAACGTCGAACATTGTATAAAAACGCAATACAATAGAATGTACTGCAATAAATTTGTTTTATTAATAAATGTACAATATTTACCTTGGAGATCAGACTTGAAGATGCTGATAGAAGAAGAGGAGAAATGCTGAACTGAAAAATTAAATCTTATTCGTTGATTTTTGATCTTTTCGCCCCTCTTTCCTTACTTTCGCTTTTATTACCAGCTACTCTCTTAAAGTGAACGAGTGAGACACGGAAGCTGGGTGATTGTTGAATCGTTCACTGTGGCTGTAATGTCCAGATTCTTCTTTCTGAGAATCCGAAGAAAGTTTTCTCAGAATCCAATCTCTCGAATTCAGACTGGATAGTAGTCTCAGAATAATATTATACAATTGTACCATAGTTGTACATAAAGGTTGTAAATATTATATGCTTCTTGTGTTATCATTTCATGAGACGTAACATGGCATTCGCTGCTCAAACTATCGGTTGGATATCTGAAGCTTGCTCGTAACCTGAATTTTAGTTCGTAACTCGGAGAAAAAAATCTACCGAGAGAATGCTCGTATCTCGAAAAGTCGAGGTACCACTGTGTGTGTGTGTATATATATATATATATATATATATATATATATATATATATATATATATATATATATATATATATATATATATATATATATATATATGTGTGTGTGTGTGTGTGTGTGTGTGTGTATAGATATATACACTAGTGTAAGAAATTAAGAGAATTTGCAGACTTGGTCGATTATCTCTAGAACTACTGTACCGATTTTAATGAAATTTGATATGTACATACATTGATACAATACAAAACAAATAACCATTCAATAATTGTAATACACATGCATGATCGTGCATAACACTCGTTGGAGTCGAAAGGTATGAAACAGCGGTTGCAGAATAAACAAAGAAATTTGATATGTACGTACATTGATACGATACAAAGCAAAAAATCATTCAATAATTGTAATACGTTGGATTCGGAAGGTATGAAACAGCGGTTGCAGAATAAACAAATAAATGGGTTAATAGATGGATTAATAGGGGGTATGGTCCCCTCTTACAGATATACAGGTCTCGTAGCGTGATTTCGTACTTGAAATAAGGCCGTTTATCATTTCCTGTGGCAATTGGTCCCACTCGTTCAGCAACGCTGTTTCATTCTCTGGATGGTTCTCGGAGGGGGGTTGCAAGTAGCAATTTCCCTGCCCAGAGAGTCCCAGACATGTTCTATAGAGTTAAGGTCTGGAGATCTGACTGGCTAATCCATCCGGCGAACATCCTTACTCTTACTCTAGAAATTAGTTATCCTTACTCTAGAAATTAGTTGACCAGACGAGCTCTATGTGGCCTCGCGTTATCGTCCATTAAAATGAACTCAGGGCCAACTGCACCCCTGAAAAGGCGAGCATAGGGCTCCAAGACCTCATCCCTATACTTCACACCAGTCACAGTGCCTCTTTCAAAGACATGGAGAGGTGTGCGGCCATCCATCATGATGCCTGCCCAGAACATTAAACCTCCTTCACCATAATGGTCGATTTCGCGGACATTGGAGGGTAGGTACCGGGTCCCTAGTTCTCTCCATATGAACGTACGGCGAGAATCGGTGTTTAGGCTGAACCGGGACTCATCAGTGAAGAGAACGGTCGCCCATTGATCCATACTCCAATCTCTATGCTCTCTGCACCATGATAAACGGATTCTCTTCATAGAAGTGAGCGGGACGCAAACAGCAGGTCTTCTTGCAAACAACCCTCTCTCATGAGGTCTTTTGGAAACAGTCACCCTTGATACACGGGTTCCTGTGGCTGAATACAAGTCACGAGAGAGCTGAGAAGCTGTAGCACTCCTGTTACGCCTCGCTATAATCGACAAAAGTCGATCTTCTCTGGCCGTCGTGGCTCTTAGACGACCTTGTCCAGGCTTTCTCTCGATGGATCCGATATCCTGGAACTGTTTCCATAAGTTACACACGACCGTGGGCGTTAAATTGATCCATACTCTCTGCAAATTTGGACTTGAGATTGGCCTGCTTCTAGCCTTCCCACAATTCGCCACCTCATTCCATCATTTAAACGTTGGTGGTTACTCATTTTTACTGTTATAATTTGAAATTAACCGATTGCTGCAAAATAACACCAAGAAATTCGTCGAGGTGTGCTAGCGAACGAAATGCGTCTTAACTTACGCGAGCTTATAAAGCATGTTTCTCAACTGGCTCCACCTACACACACGTGTACGCTTACGTATTTGACGTACAAGATTTGCATTTTTGTCTAGAAGCAGTGGTTTTACATTCAGTTCAGTTCTTTTCATGAAATTCGATAAAATATGCAAATTCTCTCAATTTATTTCACCAGTGTATATATATGTATACACTCATGGACAAAAAAATTAGCGCACCAAGAAATAATTGCGGGATCGTAACGAAACTTGCAATGAAGGTACATGTCGGGGAGATATGCAAATGATTAGAAATGCAGCGTGATTGCGCATTACGTGTAGCCGGTAGAGGGCATTGAACATCGTACTCTGTGGAGTATAAAAAAGGTAACCAAAGATTGTTTGAGTGTGCTGAATCGTTTACAAAGGAAGAGCTGAGATAGACATGCCATTACGCCGTGTTCGAAGACAATATAAGCAGTTGTCGCAGTTTCAGAGGGGGAGAATCGTCGGGATGATGGAAGCTGAGTGGTCAGCTAGGCGAGTAGCTCGTCAATTAGGCCGCGCTCTGACTGTATTGTGAGGAGGTGTTGGGACCAGTGGACCCGAGAGATGTCATCTACACGAAGACCAGGCTGAGGACGCCCTCGACAGACCAGTCGTCGAGAAGACCGCCACATCGTAAGAAATGCACGCGTACAGCCAACTGCTTCATCGGCCGCCATCCAGGCACAGGTAGCACCTTCACTAGGGGCCTCTGTGTCTTCTCGAACCATACGAAGGCGCCTGGCTGAAGGACAGTTGGTATCACGGTGCCCATTACGTGTGCTGCCCTTGACGCCCACCCATCGACGCCTCCGTTTGGAGTTTTTCCGCGCACGAGGAAACTGGACTGCAGCGGAATGGAACCAGGTCGTCTTTAGCGACGAATCCAGATTCAATCGCGGCAGTGATGACAATCGTGTTCATGTGTGGAGAGCCCGTGGTGAACGCTTCAATCCTGCCTTTTCTGTACAGCGACACATCGCTCCCACAGCTGGTATGATGGTATGGGGTGCCATTGCCTACAATATACGGTCACCCCTAGTATTGTTCCGTGGCACCATGACAGCCCAGTGGTATGTTCATGAAATCCTGCAACCACATGTGTTGCCACTCATGCAACGGCTCCCAGGAGCCATTTTTCAACAAGACAATGCTCGGCCTCATACGGCAAGGGTGTCACAAGACTGTCTCCGCACCGTTACTTCCCTTCCTTGGCCTGCCCGATCCCCAGATTTGTCTCCAATCGAGCATATCTGGGATCATTTAGGACGACGAGTTGGGCATCCCACGAGTTTGAACGAACTAGAGGCAAGGTTACAGCAAATATGGAACGAAATGTCTCAAGACATCATACAGAACTTGTATGACTCAATGCTCGTATCGCATCGTGCATTTGCGCTAGAGGGGGTCCAACGGAGTATTAACTCCTCCGTTCTTTTGCCTTTTTCTCTGAAATAAATTATCCTTTTCTTTGATTTTCTTATCATTTACTTATATCAAAGTAGTCATTACGTATGTAAAATTTCGTTTCATTTTGACGACTCCTTCTTGGTGCGCTAATTTTTTTGTCCATGAGTGTATATATATAACTACGAATAACTACGAATACAATTTATAACCGAAGCTTGGTATTTTTGAAGACATCATGACAATAAATGCGAAAACAGTTCCAATGCCTACAGATACAAAGACAGGTAGAGATGAATCAAATAGGAATAAAAGGAATAATGAAAATTCTTTTATTAGAAAAATAAAATAAAATGTAAGTAAACATCTAGTCTTCATAAGCTATACTGTTTAATATAAGCTCTAATCTGAAATATTATCTAAATTCTAAGAGTTAGGCCATGCACATTAAAGTTATTATAATTATTGATGGTTATTAAAAGTCTTTATTTGGTTAAATAATTTCATTATAAATATCACTAATACCTTTAATAATTCTACACTTCACCATTCTAATTAAATATTTATAATTATTTGCGTAGGAAACCTTCCCCACCTATCAGAATAAACTCCATATAGAGGTTTGTGGCCATTGAATTATATATTGTAAAGAAAAAGTTATAATGTAGGTTTCACAGATCTCTTGAGAAAGAGATAAAAATATATTAAGGATAAAAATATATTAATTGATATATGTTAACAGTTTGTTATTGCATACCACCATCATCTTTTAAATGTGCACGTACAAAAATATGAAAAACCCTTCCCCTGTTCCTTAGTCGAAGAAGGAAGAAAGTCATCCGGAAACTTGTGACCTTTTATGCGTAATCTACGTGTATTGAACTTTAGGCACATAAAAAAGAGATGTAATTTTCAAATTTAATCTATTGTATAGTTACTGAGCTTCATTTTTTAGGGAAAGTGTAATTTTTTTATATCTTAATTAAGTTTCCAACGTTATAAAACCAAACGAAACCAAACCAACGTTAAAAAAGTAGTTTAACATTCATAAATCAGTATCTTTTAATTCACTAGCGAGACTTATTTGCAACTATTTATTGTTTTTTTAATAATTGTATCACTATGCATAAATATAATCAAGCAAATATCTTGTACTGAAATTAATACATTATTAACTTCCTTTAAATTACTAATTTAATTTTTTTATCTTTAAATATCAAGTTATTGTTTTAAATATTACTCTTCAAACCCAAGGATAAATAATTTTTTAATAATATTTTATTTCTGTTGTAATTAGATGTCAAGTAAAATGAGGTCAATTTCTCATTAAATATTATCACTAATTAGAATCAATTTTTTACTGTTAAACTATTTTATGATGACTACACACAATTTTGTTTTTATGTAAGTCATATGTTCCAGAAAAAATCTTCCACAGAAGTTTAATGCATCATAAAAAGAAGAAGAATTGTTTCAGATCAAGTACGAATCTTACATTTTTTTAAGCAAATCATATCAAAACCTTTAATTAAAACTTTGTTTGATTTTCTGCTCATTTAAACACATTTTTATTTTTATGCACTTATAAGATAATTATATGTACATATTTAAAGCATATTATGTTTTATAAAGAAAGTTAATATGTCTCAAATTCAAGAAAAGTGAGCAAAAATATGTCTTATTATGGTTATTAACTAATAAAATAAATAAGTAATTTATTCCTTACATCTTTTAACATCAGTCATTTTTTTTTTTTGGGGGGGGGGGGGGGTAGAATTTTTTTTTTCAGTTTTCCCCATTTTTTCTCCTTTTTTATCTTCTATTAAACATTTTAGTACTTTAAACGAGAAATAAAAGATTAAATAGCATTCACTGACGGGTATTGAATGTCGAGTTTAATGTTACCACTTTATACCGAATGAATCTCAAAGGAAACAAACAGTGTTGGTTCACCTATATGTTGCTCCCATAATAAAATAACAAACAAGTTTTCTAGTGTACGGATCAATGTCCTCAGGTGAAATCCAACTATGTTGTAGAAAAAATTATATTGAAAGAAGTGGGTACAATTTGTACAATTTTTCCAAAAAATGAAGAATAAAATAAATATTGTTGCTCAGTATTGTTAGTGCAGGTGTTTTATTTTTTAAAGATGTTAAGCAAAAAAATATGCCTTTGCAGTGCATTTTCAAATCGAAAACTACTTCGATAAATATGACCAAAAAATGACATCCTAGCCATAAATAAAAATTCTGGGAATTTTCTCTTCCATAGGAATATTTTTTTCAGAATTAAATAAGAAATAGGAATTTTTTAAAAAGCACATTTGAACTAGTGTTGAATGAAAATAAATTGAGCGAAAAAAATTTCATTTTTATAAACGTTGCTAAATCAAAATCGTGTAAAAAAAAGAATTGGGAGTATTTTTAATAACTTTAGTCTAGCGAAATGATATCAAGTATTTTTTATCTAAATAAGTCATGGAAATATATTTTATAAGAATATGGAGTACATGTAGGTAATAAATTTACAAGCAAACATATAAAATTCTATTGATTCCATTTACAGGTAGTTTATAATTTTGCTAGATTTTATACTGAAATATATTTATGGTAATAATAGATCAGTTTTCTTTTTTATATATATAATTTCTTTTTTACTTTTAAAAATTAACCAATGTTACTTTTAAATTATTATATTTCAAAACAAATACATATTTTATTAACGCTATATTCTTTTTCGGAAGAATTTTCGATGTCATAATAAAAGAAGGATAATATTTTTATAAGGATATAATATTTATTACACTATTATGTGTTGATTGAATTTTGAGTCATGTTTTTAAAAGCATAATTTTTTTTGGACTAAATTTTCAGGAAAAATTGTAAAATGAGACTCGATGAAATAACAAATCAAAAGTAGCAATTTTTCTTGCAAATATTTTTTTTTTTGCCTTTTTATTTCTTAAATTCGAAACTTAACAAGTACACAGCCAATTTCTGAATAAAGCTTTTCAAAATATTTTTAAAAACAATTTTGAAACAAACTTTTTACAATTATATTTATTTCATGAATACTTGATGAAACTTTATCCATGTGATGAGAATTTTGTTGAACTAAACATCAAATGGATGACTAATCATAAATGATGTAGTTCATTATCAGAAAATGTGTCAGTAAACTTTTTTTTTATAAATAATATTTATTTGAAAGCCGTATCTCTCTAAATATTTGTTGCTGATTTGAATTTAGGTAACTCAAATTGCCATTAAAGACAATGCATTAAAGGTAAATATGCATTAAGAATTTTAAACATTTCAATCGTTCGATTTATTATGTATATCGATTTTATAATTTTAAGCATTTAAAATTAAACATTACCTTTCGTACTAAAACAGAGAAACAAATAATTCGATTGTTTAGTTGATTGAATATATTAGTTATTTAGATATATACAACAAATTTATTTTTTACTCAAATTGTTAAAGTATTTGTATAAATTAATATCTTCATATAAAGTATATACCTAGGCATGTTTTTCAAATTGATATTTTGGCATATGGAAATAACAGCACGAAAAACTGTGTTTTTTATACTTGTATTTATAACTGCCAGATAATTTTTAAATCAATTTTAATAAATTTTACAATATATATAGTAAGAAAACATGCATATTAGTAAGATTTAAAATACATGAAAATATTTCAAAGGTTTCATTCAATAACTGATACTGAATTGCACGCAAATATTATTTATTTATTATTTTTTAAAATCGTCTTTATCAAAATTTTATCCGATTCATAATTGCAGTATGAGATTTAATTCGCTTAGTCTAATTTTATTGAGAAAATTTTGAAAAAGTTAAACTTATAGTCTACATTAGATAAAATATTTATAAAGAAAATGAAAATTGTTAGAATAAAGAAATTTATAGACTTCATTGAATGGTTACCAGGAAATACATAATTATCACGCTATTGTACTAAATCTAATGATTCTTAATATGTTACTAGATTATTCTAGAAAAACATTTGTCTACAAAAAAACTTTTTCATTATATTTTATATACTATTATATTTTGTTTTTAGATTTAACGTAATGTAATTACAAGACTCTGACACTTCAAATAAACAGTAAACAGTACAACTTTTGCTGTTTGTTCTTTTATTAGTAGATCCCTTGACATTCTTATTTTCCTATACTGATAACACATTTTAACCCCAGATAATTCAATATAAAGTTTGATTTATTGCTATTGCAACACGCATCTAAAAAAAAGAACCTTTTTACCGATTTTCTCACACTGCTTTCGAACGCTGATCAGTACACCTGGGATCGTATTCACCCTTGAGAACACAGTTGGAATACATGTTATGCAAAACACGTTTATTTTACTTTTATTTTTATTGAAAGGAATAGTGCTTGGAGTCCACTTTTTGTTTTACACATATTAGCCGATTTTTTACAGATTTGTTTATTTGTATTTTGTAGATGCTTTCATTAATTTTTTTTTTCGCTCAAAACTATAAACTGCATATCTCAACCTTCATACTTATTTTAAATTAATTAAAGTTTCATACTATATATTAAAAGAAATAAAATTATTACATTATGGGATTACAGGCACATGTTTTCAACGTAGGAAGTTATACATAGTAAACTTAATAATAAAAAGGGAATAAAAACTTCCTAAATGGCTATGTAAAAAACTTAATACTCGTCAATGAAAGTTGTTGAGTTAAAATGGATTAAAAATTAATAAAATTTAAAACCTAAATTTGTGAGAACTTTTGTCATTATTAACATTTCTGTATCAGTTAAGGTATTTTGATATTTTATCCTTATAATTAGAATATATATATATATATATATATATATATAACAGTTCCGTAATTGACTGACTGCCTGATTGACTGACTGACATATAACTCACAGGCCAAACCGCTTGACCTAAAGGGCTGAAATTTTGCATGACTATTCTTCTTATAGTGTAGGAGTGCACTAAGAGAGATTTTTGAAAAATTATTCTTAGATTTTTTAACTAAATTTTTAAGCTATTTTTGTAATATTCTTTAATGTTTGCATTTAAATAATAACCCGAGGATTATAGAATTTATATCACGAGAATGATCCTGAGAAATCATTTAAAATGAAATCTTTTTCGAATCTTTACCTTCCTTTTCTGATTTTTGGTGAATTTTTAAAGATTAATTTTTAGAATTTAATTTATTAAATGCTGATCACGTGGTTTCTTTTCTTCTGTGATACTTTAAACTAATTTTGCGTCACGTGCATAACAACGAAATAGACAAAGAAAATTCTTGCTAATGCGGCAGACGATTGGACATTATCCAAAAAAATATTTAAATACAGTAAAAGAAATATTCCTTAAACTGTGCTATATTAAATGCACTATATTCTTAAGTATGTTCTATTAGATTTAATTTGAATATTTTCCTCTACATTATTTTGTCTATAAAAATATCCGTTACGATTGTTTATAAGTATATTTTTTCGTCTTTTTACATCAGTTGCATACATTGATCGCTGTATTTATTATATATATATATATATATATATATATTGCCATTAATTGCATACATTGACCGTTATATTTAATTTGAATGTACTCCGTAGCGAAGTACGGGTTTTCAGCTAGTATATATTTATACACATTGAGAAAGAATCTAATGAATATTATTTTTATATAGGAACTTAGAATGATGATATTATGTTTGGTTTATTCAACAAGGCCAACAAAATGTGCTTGGTAGAAAAAAAATTCCTTGGCATTAGTCACAGTTAAATGAACAATTATTATCAGTTTTGTGTGTGTGTTAAGGGCTGTGTCAAAAATAAATGTAAAAGGCTCTTTTATTACCACAGCTCTTTGCATGCTTGCTAACGCGTGTCTCTAATACTTCTATGAGAAATGTAGTAGTTTTATAAATAAAATTTCGATAATTTTAGTCAATTTTGTATATTGAAGTTAATTTTAATTTAAGCCACTCACATTACCATGCACTTTGATTTCTTATGGACAAAATAACAGTGAAATGAAGGAACAAGTTATAATGTTTAATAAAATACAACGATGAATGCAATGGCAGACAAAAGATTAATAATATTTCTCGCAATCAGAAATTAACTAAACTCCAACTACACTAGTGAGCTGATGAATAACAAAGGTAAGAAAAAACATTCGTCTCATCTTTCGAGAAAGTTAAAATACTTTGAAAGTGATTTCTCGGTGCATTGAATGAAAGGGAAAATCCGTCTTTCTTTTAGAGGATTAAAAATTATTATTTATTTTTTTACATGGGGATTTTTAATGACAAAAAACGTGGTTATAAAAAAAGCATAAGTCATTACGGATTATATTTGTTGATTTTATGTAACTTTAGAGAACTGTGTTAAAGGAATAACATGTAACAAATTATTCAAAATTTCCATTCGCAAAATAGCTTCACGAAAATTTCAGATCCCATTTATATCCGGTTTCCTCTTTCATTAAATTGGACAGATATTGAACGCAACTAATTTCATACTATAAATTAATTTAGTTAAAGAAAGCAGAGATACATTAGGATAAAATCTTTTCTTTTATTCATTTTCTATATTTTTATGCATTTTAAAGAGTTTTTTATAATTTTTTTAACATATTTAATAAATCTTTATTAAGACAATTTCTTTTTTATTTTTAAATTAATTAGACTTACTAATACTAGCAACATTTTATAGAGATTTTTTATAATCTTATTGATCCTATTTAATATCTCTTTATTAAAACAAATTATTTTTTTTAAAAATTATTTAGACTTAACTAATACTAGCAACTCTTTTATAGAGATTTTTTTTAATCTTATTTGATCCTATTTAATATCTCTTTATTAAAACAAATTATTTTTATTTCTAAATTATTTAGACTTAACTAATACTAGCAACTTTTTTATAGAGATTTTTTATAATTTTATTTGATCCTATTTAATATCTCTTTATTAAGACAAATTTTTTAAAATTATTTAGACGTAACTAATACTACCAAATTTTTATGGAGATTTTTTATAATTTTATTTGATCCTATTTAATATCTCTTTATTGAGACAAATTATTTTTTAATTTCTAAGTGATTTAGACTTAACTAATACTAGCAACTTTTTTATAGAGATTTTTTATAATTTTATTTGATCCTATTTATTATCTCCTTATTAAGACAATTTTTTTATTATTTAGACTTAACTAATACTGGCAAGTTTTTTATACAGATTTTTTATAATTTTATTCGATCCTATTTAATATCTCTTTATTGAGACAAATTATTTTTTAATTTCTAAATGACTTAGACTTAACTAATACTAGCAACTTTTTTATAGAGATTTTTTATAATTTTATTTGATCCTATTTAATATCTCTTTATTAAGACAATTTTTTTAATTATTTAAACTTAATTAATACTAGCAAGTTTTTTATAGGGATTTTTTATAATTTTATTTGATCCTATTTAATATTTCTTTATTGAGACAAATTTTTTTTTTATCTCTAAATTATTTAGACTTAACTAATACTAGCAACTTTTTTATACAGATTTTTTATAATTTTATTTGATCCTATTTAATATCTCTTTATTAAGACAAATTATTTTTTCTATTTCTAAATTATTTTTTTTATTTCTAAATTATTTAGACTTAACTAATACTAGCAGCTTTTTTTCTTTCCAATGTGTCAGGGACTTTGCTCTGAAGACATTCGCCCACTCATATCGCTGTTTTGTTACCAACTTAAGAAAGTTATGAGTAAAATATAGATGGATCAACATAGCTCCTTATGAGAGAACTAAACAGGAATATCAAACTTCTTTGTCGGGATTCGAACCCGACCCCACTTTATGGAAGCTCATAACGCTAACCACTTATTGCTACCACGATTTGGGTGGTTCCCTAGTAGTATTAATGGCATAAATTACTGTTTTGATAAACCCTTGATAAACATATTAGAAGTACAACTTCTCAATTAATGTGATAACAGAGTTCCTAAAAATAATTATTGGTAATTTACCATTTTTTTTTCAACCCAACCGGTACTTCAGCGTGCAAGTGAATACATATCTTAGCGGGCAGGTAAAACCACCTTTGTATTTTCACCGGTATTCAAACCTAAGCCTACTTCATAGAAGCAAGTAACGCCTTACACTGCGGCACATATCGTCGACTAGTCATTTCATATCAGATCGAAAGAAAAAATTAAATTAGATTATCATATTAAACTACTATATCATATATTTTATACATTAAATTATTATTATTAAAAAGCTAAATTATTATAGCAAATAAAAAATAGGTTTTAATCAATCTAAATGATAATTTTGTTAAAAAATTAATAATGGTTCTTAAATAATTTTTTTTTTAAACGGAGGCACTTTTCGTCAAACATTCGCCTATACTACACCGCAGTTTACTGTCCATTTTATTATGGGGGCACCATATAGGCGGACAATATTATTCTTAAATATATATATATATATATATATATATATACATTTATGTATTTATTTATTTAATTTTAATGAGGGGTTAGACATTCGTACAATATATCACGGAAAGTGTAGACTACTTCTTATCTGGGAGCACTATACAGGTTAGTCAACATTACCCCCTGGTGCCACTTCAATTTTCTCCGAGCACCCCCAGGAGCGACATCTGGAGGGCTTATTTAAAATAGACTAGTGGCAAAATTCAATTTAATCACGTATCTGGTATTTACTGGCTTAGTGAATTATTCTATATGAAAACGATAAAAAAAAATAAGAATATCAAACGGGCAAAAATTTTTATTTGTCGTATTTTTTCTAATCAAAATTTGCGAATTCTTTAATTTTAAAGTTTTTTCCATTTGTAATGCTAAAAAAAAATTTTAGATAGAACGATCCAAGAAAAAAAAATTTTAATGTTTCCTAATGGAAAGTTTTAACATTTTTTTCTAATAAAATACTTATGAGTAAACTATTATTTACCACTTTAAATTTTTAATGTTTATAGTAAATTTTTAATGTTTATAGTAATTCAATAAAAATCAAATATAAAACACCATGTTGGTCAGTCTTCCATATTCACTAACTTTTGTCTCCTTTATACTGATTAAATAATTATATGACATTTATTACTTATTTTTTTATCAGTATTCTCATCATATTTTTATTTCTGCCGTTGTTTTGATAAAATAAAATGAATGATTTCATTCCTTGTATAGTTAAATTGAAAAGCTAATTTACTCTTTAAAACCAACCCTTTTTTTCGCATAAATTGTAAAAAGCAAACGGTAGCTGTTGCTTTATATTTTCTTATTGTTTAGTTGAAACAGCAAATGAATACCAAATAAATGTTTTAAATGTTACAACTATTTTTAATTATTATTTTTAGCAGTATTCTCTTGTAACGTTTTTTAACTCGGATCATTTCAATAAAATAAATAATTTTTTTAATAAGTTTGTTTAGTTATTTTTTACCTTCGTTGACATTTTGCCTTTTTTTTTATCCTTTTAGGCAGTATTGTAAATCCAAATTTTCATTTCTATTGTCATTCGTATTGAAGATAACAATATATTTTCATTTATGGCATCGTTTTAATAAAATTAAAAACCATATGATTTAACAATGCATACGAATAAAGGTATGGCAATTTTTTTAAAGAAAATTTCGCGTTTCAAATTCAGCCTACATTATGTTGGAAACATCTGTAAAAGTAAACCAAAAACTCAGGTTGACCATTTTTTATAAAACTTTATTAGCTTCTTATCACTACAGTGATGCGATATCTCTGAAATTATGATAGTTGTTATTGTTATCAAATGTTTCATTATATTGCTATAAAATCCCTCTCCAGTATACTGTACAAGCAAAAACAGATTAAGTTTTAAAATGTTACATATTTAATAAGTTAAGGAGCAAATATTTGCAGAGTGTAGATTTTTAAAATTTCTATCAGAATTTCAAATGAATAATGGTTGTTATCATTTAAATATTTATGTTTACTAACCACTGTAAATAAATTAATTAATGGTAATTGCTCTAAACTAAAACAGTCTTACATATTTTTGATCGCTTCAGATTATGTATATTTAATAAATAAAACCATTTTTATCGCATGCAAAAGTCAGGTTTAAAATAATTGTTATTATTATTAATGTGAAATTTTACTATAGCTAAGAAATAATAAATAGTCAGTTGGAAATATATTTATACCAATAAAATAGATTTACATATTTTAATAATTTCAGGTAAGAATATCAAATAAATATTTTTGTCATTTAAATTTAAAATTTAGTCAAAGAATTATGATTGTTATTACTATCACGTATGATGATGTATTTTTTTCTATCGCAAAGAAAATTATTGGATACATATTTTGGGAGAAATGCTCTTTAATAATGAATCCTTCCAAAAAGAAAATAGTTAATAAATGCAGATATTTTTCAAGAAGATGTTTGTTAAATTTCATATAAAATTTAATTAAAGAATATTTGGCCATTATTGTTAAAAGGTGTCAGTCTTTTTTGTAAGAAAGTGTCTCAAAGTTAGACTGCAATCATCAAAAATAATTTTAATTTTCAATGTTACAGCATAATAATTATTAAAAAAAGTAATATTTTACTCTCTAATCAAAATTTAACTTCATAATAACCTATTATTATAATAAAATAATAAAACTTTATTCCAAAAGAAAACTACTTTGAATTATCTATAAAAATCTGATTCTTAGAAAAAAAAATTTACTATTTTTTTCCTGAATCATTTCAACTCTGTATACAACATTTATTTCAGTGATAATAATTATCATTATCATGAAATAGTTTAAACACTGTTATTTCTGAAAAAAAATTGTCATTTGTTCAACTCTGTCTACAACATTTATTTTAATAATAATAATTGTGATAATAATTTTTATTGATGATAAAAATATTATTATTATAAAATATTAATATTTGAATATTTTTTATTTCTGAAAGAAAATTTTCATTTGTTTAACTTTGTATACAATATTAATTTTAATGATAAAAATTTTTATTATTATGATATATTTGAATGCTGTTATTCCTGAAAGAAACTTGTTTGGTGATAAATTGAACACCATCTCAAGGAGTTTAATATTTAACTTATCAGAAAATAAATTTTACATATCTACGAGTTTTTTTTTCTCTAAAAGAAGCTTATTATAACTTGACTAAACAACAATAATTATTAGCATTATCAAATATGAATTTTATGATTTCTATAAAAAATTACCCTGATATTTACCGCATGCACCTTAATATTTAAGATTATCAGATAATAAATAATCAGCAAATGAAAATTTTTTTAATTAAATACGAAGCGTAATTAAATAATAATAATTGTTATTATTATCAAAAGTGAAACTTCATCCTTTCTGTAAGAAAATTATCTCGTGATAAATTGCACCAACAAAAATAAGTTTTATGTTTAATCTTTCTCGATCATAAATATCTCGTAAAGGGAAATAATTTTTTGTCCTAATTAAATACAAAATTTATTGAATCAACTAATTCGCAGGCCATCATTGATCATTCTTGCAAGTTAATTAACACCTTAGCCGCTGCGTATCGCTATTCCCGCTCACTACCTGAATATTTTTAAAAGCGTTTTTTATTTTTTTTTTCGAGACCGTATAACCTTCCCAACAAACGAATAGCACTAAAAAATTAGGCACTCATTCAACCTCCTTCAAGCCCCCAACGTCTGGCATGTAGTTTCCCCTGCCCAATCCAGACGGCGTGCCGACTCTAACACAAAAATAAACCATCCAAGCTCTCTTTTCGAAAACGGGGGGTGAGAACACAGCCATCCGAACCCCCCCCCCTTCATCCACCACCACCCCACCCCCACCCCACATCCCGGGGAGGATGGAGATGAAGACTAGCGCCGCAGTAGTACACACTCACACACGCACATCCCGCGCCCGTTGCCAATCAAGCGGCGGTGGGTTGACCTCTGGCCGGGATCCTTCTGACCACTCCTCGCGCTGGGAGGAGTGTTCGAGTGCGCGAACACAGGACTGACTGAGTTCGGGAGGAAATTGGCAGAGCCGGCGACGGAGCGCCAAGCGAGAGCACACACATCCGCGGCCTCCGCGCCAGTGGACCCAGAAAGCGGCGTGCGAGCTGCTTCACAGCCGTCTGCTCCTATTCGGAACGCTCGCTGTTTATTTATATGCAAAGAGTGGCAACATCGGCGATGAATTTTAAAAAAATCCCTTTAATTGTGATTTAGGGGAAAATGTGATATGACTTACTAGCTTAATTTTTTCCCCAAGCTCCGTTGCGATTGATGAGCTAGAGCGACTGGACTGTGTTGGTGGATTAAAAAAGGAGATAACGGGATTTAATAAAAAACAGATGAAGAACACGTGAAAATATATCGTTTGAACTGCGTTTGTGATTATACCTGACGTATATTTGTCTCAGGGCAGACAATTCCTAGTGCTTCGTTATACAGAGGATAAAAACGTTGAGTGTTTATAAAAAATTCTGATACAGCGAACATCTACGTATCAGAGCGGAAAATCGCTGAAGGTGACTGACTTCTGCTGTTGACATTTTTGAGCTCTGAACGTTTATATTCTGGACTGAAGGATACTTTTAGACTTGTGTGACATACATTTCGCCAGATCTCGGACAGTTAATATTTTTTAGAAACATTATTTATTAAAAAATATGGAATGAAAACAAGTAAGTGATAACAGCTTCTATATTTTAATCAGACTGTTCAGAACTTTAAAATATTTCTACAATTAAAACTTGTTTAAAGCTTTTAGAATACTGTTGAGTGATTATCAATATAAAGTGACATAATTTCAAAGTAATTCTGATTTTATAACAGTCCGAGACTGTTCAAAACTGAAATAATTTTAACAACCATTGAAAATATAAACCTTCCTTTTTTTGAAGTGATACGAACAACAAGAATATTAATTTTTGGTGTTTATTTTCGCACTAGTCATATAATTTAATAACAGTAAAGTCACTTAAAAATAATATCATCTGAAAAATCCTAGTCAAGTAAAACTACGAAACAAATAAAAACAACAAGCTAGTCAACTTTTATATGCTATATTTTTAAACTTTAGTTTAAAAGTTTTGAAATTTTAAGTGTATAGTAATTTTTTTTTAATTATAAGAAAAAGAATCTTGAAAACATACAAGAAGTGGAAATAACCATCCCGGAACCAAGTGACTGAAATTCGAGGAAGAAAACAGCAGATTCTGGGAATATCGAATGAAAATTCTGCCGTGTAAAAGTTATAAACAAAACACAGTCCCTAACTTTGTGCATGTGACGTTAGGCCTAGTTCCGTAAAGAATACTGACAGAATGACTGAATTTCACCTTTGAGAAGAATCTATCATTTCTAGGAATATCGTGATACATTCCAGACGGCTTCTCCGCTTTCAGGCGACGAAAAATGGGCCTAAAACTGGTGACTTTTTCCAAAAAAACCAGGAGGTAAAACGAACACGTTCGCCTGTCAGCCGCTCAGCCGGCATCTGTTCCCAGCATGCACTGCGAGCGGCCATGATGTTTCAAGCTGGGGCAATAGAATAGAGTAGTAGAGAAAAATGTAAAAAGCATCAGCGCAAGTGGGAAAGAAGATCGGGAACTAGTTTGTTTATTTTTTTCGTTTGTGCCGTTCTGTGTTTTTGTTTTTGGAACCGCCAATGACTTCTGGTCCATGCCATGTCTCGTAGGAAGCAGGAAAATCCCCAGCCAAGGAAGAGATTATTAAACGGTAAGTACATTTTATTGTTTTTATTCGAATCCAAAAGTTTTATTTAAAAAAGAAATTTTGGCCCGCTTTAGAAACTGAAAAGATCCTAACATAAACTTCATAAGAATGATTTATAATTCAAAGCATGCATTAGAGTGCGACTTATGTTGATTTTAACATAATTATTATTTGCTGTGTTTTTTTCTCACCTCGTTTTAAAACAATATAGTAAACACGTGAATCCTTTGAGGGGTAATATACAAATTTAATTTTGTTAATTCAGAAATTTCAGTTCAATAATATTTTAAAATATATTCAATGAATTTCTGGCTTATAAACATAATATTGTCAAAAATATATTCAATAAAAACTTATTTTGGGGATTTTTTTAACCAAATAAGTAATGCGTTGCTATTTACATTTAAACTGATTAACTCAATTGTATCAGAAAACCCGCATTTACTAATAATAATGATCAAAAAGTATTTTAACCGTTTTAAATGGTACTCGCGTGACATATTTTAATTAACGAAATGCATAAACATTTATATTTTCCTTCATATTATGAAAGTTGATTTGCGATTTGTTACAATACTAAAACAATTTAATCTCAATTTCAACTTTATATGTTGCAAAATTATTTTTCATTTTAATTTTCTTCTACCCTTTATTCCATAGGTAAAAATTTTTAGTATTCTTCAAGCAACTTTTGTTGAATTCTAAAATGAACAACTGTAGCGAAAATGCAATTTACTGAAATATATTAAAAATGTAATTTACAAGTTAAATGAGGTGACCCAATTTAAGCTGTGTTTGCTGCTTTAGCGTACATTACTCTGAATCAAATTGCAGCAGTAGGTAGAAACATATTATAGGTGCATTTTATGCTGAATTAGCTTATGTTATGGATGATCAAATTTTCAATTATCAAACCATTCAAATTTCTAATTATCCCAAAATATCACGTTCGGGGATAAGATGGAGTTTAAATCAAGTACCAATTAATTGATATTACATACATACACTAAAAAACAAATTAAAATAATTTTAATTCATTTTTTTAAATTTTCATGCACTATGTAAAGAATTATTATTTACATAGCGCATGAAAAATTAAAAAAATAAATGCAATTAAAAAATATTTTCAATGTATTCGGGATGTTTACAACAAAGAATCGTTTGAATCAAATGTTAAGAAGTGCACAATAAGTTATAATATTGCTCAATAAAACACATCTATTTAAGCGCAATAAGCTCATCTATCCCTTTGTAATGATATTTATGTCTCATAATTGTGACATTATTTTATGTTGCAAAAATATTTCAAACGTTTAATTTAAGCAGTCACGTTATACAGCAGGAAAGTAAAGCTAGTTTCTTGAAGACTGTTGATTTCACATGACTTTTTGATCAGTTTCTTTAATTACTAATTTAAATTTAGCACTGGGAAAATAACATGCAAATGCATTTTAAATGTTCAGTGATTAAAGCATTCTAAAACGTAAAATTATAACTCCTTAAAGAAATATAAAGCATATTCAAGAATTTTATTTGTTTTCAAATATAAATTAGGCGGTCACCATAGAAGACGTTAATTAATGATATCAACACTTCGTACATTGATAAATCTTCTTTATGTACTCTAACTATTTTCGTCTACATTCTTTTTCTGTTTAAATTATTAATTAATTTCATTAATCATTAAGGAAAATTCTAATTCTGTATGATACTTATGTATGTTAGATTATTTTATCCAAATGCTTCTCATTTTATAACAGGATAAACAACTTTTCACCGCATATATGGATGTATATGTTTATTTATTAAAAAGAAATTTGTTAATATGTTTACTAATAAGTTAAGTCCGTAATACGTTTTATGAACTTATGATTTTTAAAAACGATTTTGCGAAAACGAAACTAAGTTTTCAACATTATAAATGCACTCGACTTTCTCTGTTTAAATTAAAAGAGATTTCGTTGATTATAAAGAAAAAATTCTATTCTATATTATGCATATATATTCGCTAAAACGTTTTACCCAAATACTCATCATTTCAAAATGGGATAAACAGCTTTTCGTATAGTTTATATGTTTATTTATGGTTAAGAAATTAATTTATATGTTTATTAAGAAGTTTAGTCTGTAGTATATTTTATGAACATAAAATTTAAATACATTTCTGTGACAAAGAAACAAAGTTTTCAACATTTTAAATGTATTTGCATCACTACCCAAAAATTTTCGCGTGAAAAGCTTTATTCAATCCTATAATTTGTAAACAATGCCTGGAACTATTATACCAGGAATTGATAAAAATTGACAATCTCGAAATATTAACATAGTTTAAATTACATAATTTTAGTGCTAATATTTTTATTCTGATATGTTTTCTCTATAAATTTGAGAGCTGTTTTTAGGATTCTCCAGTGACCATAAATAAACATATTGTGGAAAAGAGAATGTTTGCGAGTGTTTACGCAGAAATGTACACATTAAAGTGTGCTTAACACGTATGTAGAATATTCTCATATCCATTAAAAGCATCAAAGTACCAAAGAGATTTTATTCATCGGTTAGCAAACAACTCGCAGTGCATTAATTCATTCGGCGAGTTTTCTTTTATGTTGGGATTTCATCATCAACATTAATTAAAGGTAAAATAACCAATTTCATAACAGCTGATTTTGGGGATGGTTTCCTTTTAAAATTTGCCTTATGGTAGAATTAATATCAGTAATGAATGCTATAGTAAGGAAAATAAACATAACTTTAGCTGGATAAACTTGAATATTTTGGGACATAGTGTAAATTTAATTTTTATGGAGTAGTATATGCATTCATGAAAATAATTAAAATGAATTTATATTTGTATTTATATTTCAAAAGTATATGTTTATATTCCTTAATGAGAATTAAAACTATATGCATAATATCTTTTCTAAACTTTAATACATTTTCAAAGAAAGAAAAATTTGTCAATACACAAAGGGTTGTATTCATCGATATAAAAAATTAAAATCAATATACATTTCTATTAAATATTTTGAAGCTTTGCGCTTAAATACTTTATGATTAAATTCAGAGGAAAATATATTCGCTTTAATTAGCTCTTTAGATAACTACAAATAATTTCCATGCCTTAAAGTATTAAATTATAAACTTTCAATGTCCTAACTTTTTACCTAAATTCTCAGCTTCTTAAACATATTTCAGCTGTGCTTTAACCCATTTATTCAGTAATACCAATAAATGCTATTTTTGCTTATTACTACTTAGTGTTACCTACTTAAAATTATGCATTGCATACATTTGTTAGACAAAACCTCATTTAGGCACGTATAACAGAAATATCTTCATATTTATCTAATAAAGACTCTTATGCAATAAAAAAATATTGGATAATTATACATTATAATATTCCTCATGGCTTGCAATATCAATCATACATATTATGTTATAAATAACTCGTAACATGCTCATAATACATGGAGAGAAAATGAATGTTAAACGCATAATTGTTTAAACAATGTTTAATATTTTTCCAATTATTCTAGTATTTAGTGCACATTAAAGGAGAAACATTCTTTTATATTGAATTTTATTATAAGTATAAATAACTCCGAAAACTTTATTATTATTTTACTTTCCAATTACATGGTTTAGAATACAATGTAATGTTGTTCTTTATTGTTTCTATGGAAGTTATATGAAATACAAAGCCCCTTAAATTATGCAGCAATAAATATTCACAAAACCATAAAAATCTTAACTATAAATAAACTTAACTGCTCTAGATGGAGTTTTACTGTTTCGCCGCATAATTGTTAAACTGCATTTGAAGATTCTTCAAATTACATACGAACATAAATCAGCCAAACTATTAAAATTTCATCTTCGATTTACGTTATATTTAACTACAACAGAAGATATTGTATAATTAATATTGTTCAGGTCGCAACCGCCTAGATGAAGTAAATTGTACTTAAAAACGTTGCGAATTTAGATGGAGAAATATTCCTAACAGCGTTAAAAAAATATTTTCGCTATACTTTCACCGCTTCTCCATAATATAAATTTTTAATATCGTGTCATAAAGGTGTCCTAAGAAATCGAACGCCAGTAAATTTGCTATCATCAACGAGTTACAAAGACTAAACTCATGAATAAATTTGACAGTACTTCACATGAAAAGGTTTCAGAGTTATATAATATGTACTATACACTAAACTTCTGGTACATGTAATAAAATAAATTTACTATGTGTCAAATAAACAATCTACAGCATGAGATAAATTTATTAAAGATATAAGAGGAGAATGTTTAGCTTGTATGGTACAATCGCCCTTTTCAAATAAAATCTGCAGTGTATTTACTACACTTGTAAAAACTGACCAATACACCAATATCAATGTTATGTGGAACGTACTAGATTTCCAATCTTAATGCTCCCCAATGAACTGGCTCTATCTTAAACAAATTCAAAATAATAGACTGAAAAATAAAAATGAAAGCATCATTTCTTCACACCAGTAATACTGCTGTCTGACTAGTTTTGTATTTTAAAAATGCGTATAAAATCATATTAGATACTTTAATTTATGTGTCTTTAAATTACACCACAAAAAAGGCATATTTATAGATTTTTGACCATATTTTTTGCACGGTAAAAAAAAAACATGTTTCAATAATTTCACTTTTTCCAAATATATAATTCATATAAGGAAGGAAGGAAGATTATATAAATTATTTTAAAACTTTCTTTTCAGCTAAGAAATTATCTTCAATGAATCCTCAAAAAACGAAAGATTGAATTATCATTTCTGAATTATCATTTGTATTAAATTTGAGTCATTTAAGGTCCTTTCAATAGTTGGTTCAGGAGGCATAAAACATCCTTTTCGCATTATTTTCATAACAAACCCGATTATTTTCAAAATGTTGTTTGGTAGGTTTCTATCTGTATATTTTAACGAGGGATTTTTCAGTGTGTATAGTGTGTATTGCATAATGTACATGGTTGTGCATAAACAGAAAAATGTGGACATACATATCAATATATCTTTGTTTGAGTGAGTTTAAGTGCGCCCATATATACATGGACCTATATGCTTATATAAGCATACTAAAATAAAAAAAAGATTAAATTACGATTAGAAAAGATCAGTTTTTTCATCGTATAATTTTGGAGCGTCCACGGCAGTGTTTAAATGTAATACCTAGATGCCCGTGCATTTGTAGCACACACACACATACAGTTCGTACACATATACATGTGTACACATAGTTCACATATATCTAAAGTAAAAAATCAAAAGAGGTTAAGAAAATTTCCGGATACTGATCGCTCTTAAATATTGGTGTATTAAACGAGAAAAATAAATTATCGTAGGTAAACTTTGAATCTATTGATCTATCTCCCTCTACACACACACGCACACGCGCGCACACACCCATATATATATATATATATATATATATATATATATATATATATATATATATATATATATATATATATATATATACATACACATATATATACTTATTTATTTATTTATTTATTTATAGAGATGGATATGTGTTTATGTGTGTAGGTCGCTATACTTTAATGTCGAAGACCAGTAGACTATGGCATTAAAAAAACCCACTTCTACTTTTAGATCTGATGAATATTATAAAATAGTTTGAGTTATTGTCATGGCTGAATAGTACACAATGATGATCAATCCACCTCTCTGCCACTAATTCAATGGTTTTTAGTTTCATATTCTTTTACTTTATGTCTTTATGATACAAAAAACACATATACCAGAAGTACGAATACTATGTACGAAGCTAAAAATTGAAGCATACTTAATAGACAAAAAAATTACATAAAATAAAACTTATTTCAATTTGCAAAATATTATTGTTGTTGCATTGTATTAACAACGTACTATCATTTCATTAAAGCTAAAATAACCTTGTATCTTTGACTTATAAAATACATATAAAACATTTTAGTTAGAGATTACTCGTCGTGCATTAAGAACCAAATTAGTATGTTGGTATGATAAATTTTTGAGTCATACTAAATGTCTTAAAATGAATATTCACCGCTCTAATTATCAATAAAAACAACTTAAACGAATCATCCATTCCAATCACACTTCACTGAAAAAAAAATCAATATTTCCGAGGGTTAACAATTCCGTTTCTTAAAGTAAAGCACTCATTAGGATCGAAATCATCAAAAAAGCACAGAAATTTTGTTTCAACAAAGGAAAAGTATTTTTGTTCCTTTGTTCAGAGAATTTTTTTTTTAAATCTAATGTATGAATTATTCCACAGTTATCTTTCATTTAATGGTTATTATAATTCCTTTCTGTGAGCAGTTTTCTGGTTTTTGTTTTACGAGCACAATCAATTTTAATATTTTAAAACCATTTATCATTATAAAATTTATTAGTTTTATTTACTCTACTCAATTATAGTAATTGAAGTTGTAGAGTTAAAATCCTATTTTAATTGCTAGTTTAAGTTTGTAATTAAAATGTCTTTCCAATCTAAATGCATCTGAGCAAAGGCTTATATAAATGTTACACTTGCAAATAAAAAAAAATTGGACCAAATCAGTATTTAAACTTGAGAATGCTTAAAAAATTAGTGGTGTATGGTTAATTGGTTTAATTTTTTGGATGGCCGGACCATGAATTACCTTTTGACTATTAATTCCCAGACTGCCCTACACAGAAAAATTGATATAATAAGCACTTGTATTTACCTTATGTGATCAGTGTTATTGCACATGAAAAATCTAGAAATCAGTTTTATACTTGCGAATACTTAAAATATTAGCAATGCATGGTCAATTGGTTTCATTTTTTGGATGGCCAGACCATGAATTACTTTTTTACTATTAATTCCCAGACTGCCCTACACAGAGAAATTGATATAATAAGCAGTTGTATTTACCTTATGTGATCAGTGTTATTGCTCACGAAAATATGTAGAAATCAGTTTTATATAGAAGGGGGGAGAGGGCACCATATCTGGATGGACATTTTTTTCTTTTTCAAAAGCAGCCATTTCTATTTTTCTTTTTTTTTTTTGTTTTTTTCAGAAACAATTTAATTATTTATACTAGTTAAAATATTTTAACATACTGAGGTACTGAACTGTAAATTTCATTTCTTTTTAAACTAAAACCCTTTCCAGTAGAAAATTTACAAACAACTACCAGAAATCTTCTATATTAACCAGGAAAATGTCCTGAGTTTTAAAAACTTTATTTTTATCTATTGCTTCGCATTTTTAAAAACCATACAACTTTGGTAGAGAAATTAATCCAAAAGGAGGGAAAGGGTTAAACATTTTCATACAATTCTTCCGGCAATATTTTAGGAAAAACATTTATATGAAAATGTTGATTAGATTTGTCCATTTTTTAAACACATGTTTGGAACAAATGAAACACTTACATGAAGCACATTTTTGGTACATATCGTATAATTATTTAACATATCACTATTACATGTAAGTTATTGAATCCACAAGAAGTAAATTCATATCGTTATGATCCTAACGGTAATTGTTATCAGAAAGTTTCAGAAAAAATAGAAATTTTAGCACCCAGTTAATGATAGCCAAATAAATCAAATACAATATCTATCAAATATTAAATCTTAAATCATAATCTCTGTTTCTTCAAGTGCACCTACACGATACTGCACATCATGTATATTGTCTCATATTATTATATATACAGAAGCATTGCAGTCAAAATGATATGCTAAATTGATATGTAAACATTTCTTCGATTTAGATTTATTTTAGGTTCATGGGAGAATAATTGATAAAATCCCATATCAGTACAATATATGAAGGTTTTCTAATTTATAATTTAATTATAATACTATATTATAATTTAAGTATAATAATATTTTAAGAAAACAGCTGAACACATACAATTCCATGAGATATTCAACTGTTATTCAGCTTCTACTTTTAGTGTGATGGACTTTTATACTGTCATTTAATATATTTGAGAAGGGTAAAACTACGTGCACCTTGGTATCACGATATTCTTTATATTAAACACTTAGAAACAGAAAAAAATAAAAAATACTTTGAATCAAGCAGCTATAACTCCAGATACAGATTATTTATATATATATATATATATATATATATATATATATATATATATATATATATATATATATATATATATATATATATATATATATATATATATATATATATATATATATATATATATATATATATATATATATATATATATATATATATATATATATATATATATGACGCCCGATGGCGTAGTTGTCAAAAGCTTCAAGCTGCCACACCATAGGTCCAGGGTTCGATCCTGCGACTGGGCAAGGTCGACTAAGCATTTTATCCCTTGAGTGGGTTGATAAAATGAGGACCAAGCATGTTTGGGAACTAACTCTGGGGGTCCCTCGTCTGGTTGACCACTTGATCGAGACATATGGTGTATAGCACCCCAAGTCCACGGTCTAGAAAAGCGGAAATGGGCACCGCCGGCCTTGGTCCACATCGGACTGTTGTGCCATTGTTGTGTTGTTTCTGATGCCCCTTGACCGATAGTATATATCATGAACCGATAGTATCTGCCATGAGTGTATATATATATCTTTTTATATGTGTATTCATAAAGATATCGTTCTGGAAAACAATCTGGAGACACGACGGAAGTTAAGTCAAATTTTAGTTATATTAGTCATTTAACTTGCCTTCATTATAATTGCGATAACTTTACCCTCTTACAATCAGTATTAATTCCTACCTAGATCTAAAAGTTTGAGCACGCTGAACATTCTACATTTATTAATTTTCCTAAAATAAAGGAATTCATAGAACACGAGTTTCGAAATCTATAACTACAGAACAGAAAACAAGGACAACAGTTTAGTTTCGTTTTATTAAAATAATAATTAATTTTTTAGTTTAAGAATAATTTCGCTCTATTAAATATTTATAAGCGATAAATTATAATATAATTTATCGCTTTATTTGTTTGTGCATACAGCACAATCTTGTGTTTGTGAAAAATCTTTAAAGTAAAAAAATAGAGCTTATGAAGAAAACTGCATAAATTTAAAAACATAATATAAATTTCTTATCATTAAAGTCGGGCAAAACCTAACTTTTAAAACTTTTTTCACTGTAACCAGATAGCAAAAATTTTAAGAGAATGCACATTTGATAATAAATTTAAAACTAAATATCGACGCCCCATGGGGCTGTATTTAAATAATTATAACTTTTTCCTTTTATATAGACAGGTATTTCATACTATGTATATATTCGGTTCTACGTAAACCCCAACAAAACAGCGAGAATTGTATAAACTAAAATATTCCAACGCTCCACCCTTTCAGAATTGCTTTAAATCTAACAAATTGCGCAATTAGCCATTCTAAAAAGAATAATTAGTGAAGCTTTTATAATAAAACACTGCGCCTGGCACTTATCAGCTGTTTCTGCATTGAATAATCACCACTGTCGTGCTATGCAATTTATTTTAGTTAAAAATCTTACATCCTATATCCTTTTCATTAAAAAATATCCATTGAACAATGGCGGCCGTCTGTTTTATTGATTTCAACACCTTTAACGATATTGGAGAACAAGTTTTTGAACAAAAACGTGTCGCCTAGCCCTTCACAAATGGTTTATTAATTACTTTTCCTCGTTTGATATTTCTCGCTTCAGTTCGGGAATTTTTCGGGTCTGAATCCATTGTTGCGCATTGTATTGCGCTTTGCGATATCGCAACTGTCGTTGTTTAGGGTTGTGTTGTGATTTAATGATCGTTTCGGCAATCACAAACATTAAGCTACAGTTGGGAATCCCGCAATCGGTATATCGCCTTTCCTGAAAGGATTCGGTGCGCCAGTGTTGCTCCGAAAAACAACAAAGCATCGTCCGGTAATTGATCGCAGCAAGGGGACGGAATTTCAAAATGATGCAAAATTTAATATTTCGCTAAAAGTTATTTTAAATCAAGAAAACCGTATTATATATATATATATATATATATATATATATATATATATATATATATATATATATATATATATATATAATGTATGTATCAATCGGTTTTCAAAGGACCGACTGAACTGAACGCAAAATGCGGGGAAACGATAGATGCGGGAACATAACAGGAAAATATCGTCGGGACTGAGTGAAATAAACGACACATACGGGAAAACGATGAATCGGGGAATGATCGATCGATATATATATATATATATATATATATATATATATATATATTTGTATGTATATATATATATACATGTATGTATGTATATATATATATATATGTGTGTGTGTGTGTGGGTGGTTGTGTGAATGACCACCAACATGAGCGTATGTATTTAATTGCTGCAGTTTTTATTTATAATTTACAATTTTTTATTTTCCTGTTGCATTCATTGTGGTTCCAAAAGAGCTTTTATCACAGTTTTGACAATAAAATTTAAATCGCATTTTTAAAAAGGATTTAGGCTTATTGCTTTTTATTTTCCATTCGACAAACTAGGCTAATGTTAATATAGTATGTTCTTTAAAAGAATGTTAGTTTTCCCAATTTGAAACAGTTTCTTTTTATTAAAAAATTTCAAATTTTTCTTTAGGGTTCTAAGTGATTTTACTTCATTAATAAATAATACTGGATCCTATGTTTTTTATGCATAGCTTACTTCAAGTTATATAATTATGAAAAATTTTCCACGGAAAGCAAGGAATATAGCTTCTTAATCCTTAATTAACTTTTCAGCTTTATGTAACAAAATTTAAAGATTAAAAAAAATTCTCATATTTCCAAAAAACCAAGACTTTTTTATCTCATTTACTTCGAGTTTAGTTATATTTTAAGAAATAGCTTTATGTGTAATGGAAAAGAGAGAAAACAAACGTTTTTGAGGAGTAAACATATTAATTTTTGCAAGTGCACGAATGAAAATGCCACTCATGTCATAATGAAATCAGTATTTCAATCAAATATTTTTTTTAAAGCGGAGGTACTTGTCTTCAAACATTCGCCTATATTATGCAGCAGTTTACTGTCCATTTTATTATGGGGGCACAGTTTAATCCAATATAAGACATTTATTCTCCATTGAAAGAATGAGAAATTTTATCCCAATTTATATAGATATCTCTGCTGTTATTTTTACTGGAAAAAACTGAGGAATTACAAAGTTTGGAGTATCACAAAACATACCCCTGCTATTAATGCACTCCGTCCCTTCGTATAAATGTTTTCTAATGCTTTATATCCATTGGAGTCAAAGGAGCACTGTATCATATCTTAACAATAAAAGCATCAACAGCCTATGACGGAATTTCCCTACAATGCCTGCGCTACATGCCAATAAAACATTCATTACCCATTTATACTGCGTGCCAACACGTTCTCCAGATTAGCAGAGGCAGAACAAAAAAGTAAAGACATAATAATTGAACAAAGGTTCAGTCATAAACATCCACGGCTGCGTGGCCAGTCACTCGTGACACAAACGACACGCGCCGTACGCGAGGCCTCGCACCATTGCTCCAGGAGTGCTGTCCACTGGTACACCCTGCAGACTTTGCTGAATACCGGTGCCCCTCAGGTGGAAAAATGATAGTTTTGTCAAGGAGATTTACTGAGAAGGAAGTTTTCACGGATGAAGATTTAATAGCAGGGTATGTGCGAAGGTTTTTGCTCGAAAATTCATTCTTGGTGAGATATTTGCAACTGAAAGAAAGGCGAAAGAGCCTTAAAAATGCTGGGTATCCCATTAGCTGATTCCCACACAAACCTCTGAGAAAAGCTTTGTGTTTTGCACTTCAGGATCACCACGTCCACGGAGAACAGTTTTTTGAAATTATTTGTATTTGTATCTTCAAATTTACTCCTTAAATGAGTGAAGTATGATCAAAACTTGCAATCTCCAAATTAATTTTTTTTCAAAATTGAGTTAAGGAAACTTTCTTATAGTATTTCTATCAGTTAAAAATGAAAACTTACAAATGATCTGTTAGTAAAAAGTAATGTGGGAATTTTTTTAAAGGTAATTTCAAATTTATATCTTCAAAAAGGCATAAGATATAGTTATTTGCCCTTCAACGAAAATAATATAGGTCTGGAGATTGTATTTATAAGTGGTGTAGGATAAAATATAGCAAACAACTTGGGGAACGTATAAAGATTAAAATGCTGGGATAGAAAAAAAAATGATGCGTAAGATAGAAATTTTTTTTAATTAAATTCGATACTTTAGCCTTTTTTTCTAAATATGAAGTTAATAACCATCATACTCAGCTATTTTACATATATCCACTATATTTCTGGAATTTGCAGTTACAATATTCCCAAACATTTCTTGGCTCGTAATCAAGAATTTTCTTTCAAAATTTGTACCCACATTTGTTATTACAGGAAAAATTTCCACATATTATTGAAATTTCTGTAGTTGAAAAATTTAGCAAATAACATTTTAGTAGAAAAGTGTCAAGATAAATTCCAAATCTCCAAAACAATTAAATCAAGGTGAAAAAACTTTGGCAAATATTTTATAGGCGGTGTTTAAAACTTAAAACACCGTGTTTTAAGTTTCAAACACGGTGTCAAAGTGTAAATATAAAACTAATGTGTTAAAGATCTATAGTTCAAAATCGATTGAATTGTTAATCATCCTTTGTATGGAAAAGGAAACTTTAGATATTTCTGCATCTGTCCAATTTAAAAAGTTTTTGATATTGTTATTAAATTCATATTATGATTAAAAAAATAGTAAATTGAATTTCTAAAAGTTAACCTAAAAAGATAAAACATAAAAAGAGGAAAATAGAATATAATTGCTCTCTTTTTAATTAAATATAAATTTTGGAAGGAATTGCAAAGAACTACAAACCAACAATCAATATGAAACTATTTCCCCATAGAATAACCCTGGTAACTGAGCTAATTTAATGTAGCACGTGTAATCAGCAATCTCAGTAATTTTCTCCTTTACAAATTCTAGTTATTGTAATGAATTGCATATGGTTTTAGTTCCATATTCAAATGGTAATTATAGTCCCAGCTACTAAAAATGTAAAAGCATTCAGTTCATTATGAGTCAATAGGAAAAATTGCATGTATTTTTTTTCGAGGCGAAACTTAAAAATAATTTTTATTACAAACTCAGAATGCTGGCAAGTAAAAAAATATCAATTTTAAAATATTTATTCCTATTTTTTTACAGCTAAAAAAATGTAGAAATTTCTTTGTTGCACAATAGATCACAAATATTGAAGGGAAATCAAAAGTATGTATTTCTCCCATAAACTAACATGGAATTAAATTAAGTTACTGAACCAATATACTACCATTAGTTTTAACTTTTTTTGCAAGTTTAGAGAATAAACAAAATAAGGGAAATAACATTGTCTCTAAAATTCAAAGAACGGTTGTATTTCAAGCCTGAGGATATTGCAGTTAAAGAAAATACGTTTTCCAAAATTCCACAGGGTATTATATTTCAATATGAAATTGAATTTTACCTATTATGCAACGCAAACCTCCCTAAAACACGCAGAATTACTCCCGATATTTTTGTGGTGAAAAATTGTACTTTTTATAGTTAATTTTCTTCTAATGCATAACACTGTTCTGAAGACTATATTGCAGAAGTAGAGAAATAAAAACTCTAAAAGAATGAAAAGTGTGCTTTTCATTTCTGTGGGTATGAGATGGCGAATTAATGAAGGTGGAGGACCAGCAAGGGAAAAATAATGATTATAAAAGAAGTCTCGGTCGTAGTTTAAAGTATTTATATGCATAGTGGTTTTAACTGTTTTCACTTCAATAGGTGTCATTCTTCCAATTAATTACCTTAATTTTCGGTACAGTGAAATCTAACAATTCAATAATACATGAAAAATAAATTTTTCCCCTATTCTCTCCTACAACAACAACAAAAAATTGATATTCAATTTGGAGGTCTCTGTAATATCATCCTTGATCTGGTGTCAAATCTGAGTAAGATACGGAAATTTGACACAATCCGTGACTTTTGGGAAATACAGTATATTTCCAGTGTTTGGTGCTTACATCATAGTGCCAATAGAAAGTAGTTTATGACATGACATAAAAAAAATTTTGAGCATTTATTTAATTACATAGCTCTCAGAGCTTTCTAAGTACTCTTGGGTATGCTACTTTTTGTGCATCTGAATAAATAAACTGGTCCATATTCAACTTTTTCATTAAGCAATCTAAATACGATCGAAACACAAAATAATAGGCTAAGAAAATGCTACTTATTCGTTTTAATCAATCAGGAAATGTGTACTTTTGGAAAAAATATAGGGAATTATTGCATTTATGAAATTTTGGCATCTCAGGTAGAAATATTTCCCTTTTGTCAGTTTCACTGGTGGCGATAGGCTTGCAGCTGCTAAAAAATTTAATTTAATTTTGCCGCAGCTGTAACAAGAGAAATAGTCTCCAAACAGCTGTAGCAATTGACTTACGGCTATGTCTCTAATATTTCGTTCAATAATTACCGCAAAGTCTGGAAAGCGTTCTCTTAAGAGTGATTAATTATTTCAGGACAACTAGTTTGTTAGATTGTCTGCTCAGTGCGCAAGAGAAGCAAGTCAAATTTATAGAGATGCTTGTCTCTCCCGTTTTAAATTTGGTAAGCTCCACTGTGATATTGTAAATGTGACTGCATGTGCTTCCATAATTTTGAAACCAGAAGTCTAGAAAGTGTTTTCGAGAAAAGAAAATTTTTTTAAAAACTTAGCGCATGCGAGTGTTCACCGGGTGGAAAAATGCTACTGTTGTTAAAAAGATTTAGAGATGTTTTCACGGATGAGGGTTTAATAGCTGGATGAATGAGATAGTTTTTCTTTTGAAATGTCATTGGTGTGTATCATTTGTAGCTTGAGGAGGGAGAATATTATTTTCGTTTCGTCTGCACTTAAACTGTCAAGTCAATAGCGATTATTCCAGTTACAACGCTACCTTGAGTTCTCTGACTATTTCATGGTTAAGTAGTAAACGTAAGGCAATCTTAAACCAACCAAACTATTGATAAATGACTCAGCCTGGTTCTACAGACGATTTGTTTACAATTAAAGTGTTTGATAGAGCATGTTGTACACGACTTTAAATTTAGCTCGCATTTCTATAAAAAAATCTTTCTTCCAAACTGAATTCAACCATGATGTTTATTCAGAAGCGTCAAGCATATCATCATCGACTTTAGACCTGCGCTTGTTTCCGTTACAGAAGAGAATTATTCTGAGAGCTCATCAAGGGATAGAGCAAGGGTACCGAGCTTTCTTGTACTCAAGCCTAGCCTCCATTTTGAAATGAATGAATTTTAAATATTTATTTTGACATTTTGGGTTACCACTGTAAGTTGTATAACACATTTCTGGAAACTCCTCGGTCTTGCGCTCTCTAGCAAGTGTCTTCACTCTGAAAAGTGACAGATGAAAACATTTATAAATAATAAAAAGAGAAGTAGTTTCTAATTACTTAACAGTGGGAAATAAAAATGTGAACAACTGGATTATTTTGTACATATATCATCACCCTATTCGTATTCTTCAAAGCTTTCCTTATTCTATCAAAAGGATATGTTAATTTTACATTATTATATATTACAGTTACTTAATTTCCTCACACACACACACACACACACACACACACATATATATGTATATATATATATATATATGCGCTCTTACCAACTGGGCGGTGGCCCAGTTCGTAAGAGCAGCGGGCCGGAGATCTGAACGTCCCTGGTTCGATGCTCGAAGCTGCAAATCCACCGCCATGTTCACTAATGGTGGCCGGGGCACGTAAAACAGGTCATGGCTGCAATGTCCTCCAAGTTCTCAAATTTACCTCTAGAGGTGCGGGGTCAAGTGTTCTGGTCTCATCACTTGACGCGGTTCAAAATCACGGGACTGGTCCTTTGGCCAAGTTGGACGCCTACCCTTGTGGTGCCAATCAAAACAGGAGCAGCACCTTCATCGCCCATAGCTTTTGGGACTTGGGCGATATATATATATATATATATATATATATATATATATATATATATATATACTACGATCCTTTTATAAAAGAGTATCTGATTTATTAGACCGTTTATAATTTAAAAAGCTTTTAACAATTACATCAAATAAACGTTAGGTATAAATAAACACAAATATGAAATAAATTTTTATTTCATATTTGATGTTGCACTACTCACATAGTCTGCCTTTTTTCGTCCAAAAGGAAGGTGATTAATGTTCCTCTAAGTAAATAGCTTCTAAATTATTTACTTATTATTATTTACCAAATTGGATTTCCTCATTTAGCACATGTGCGTAGACTGTTTTTGTAAAACAGGAATATTTTTATGGCATCATTTTTAATTTATTTAAATTATTTGATCGTAATAAATTATTGATTGTAATTTCTTTACAATATTCTGCTCTATTTTTCCCTCCATGTGACAGCTCTTTTTGTTTAAGAGACTGGTAAATCTTTCTTGATGTAATTAGTTTTTTATATAAATCTCAATTTGACCACTTTGTTATGACATGTTTCTGAGGGTATATATGAATATAAGCAATACCCGTTCAATTTGTAATCTAATGTACATGAATGTTCTGGTAATTTATAAATGACAGTGTAAAACTAATTTATGTCTTTCTGTATAATTAGCATATTCATGCAGTAGATTTTTTTTCATTAAAGAAAAAGGAATAAAGTTCTCTAACCTAAATTTTACTACTATATATATGTGACTGAAATTCACCATTTAGTCTTATCACGAGGGATGGAATGTATGACAATATATGTAAAAAATAACTTCACGGCATATAGCATATAGTTTATAGTCCTTTTAAACTGTTTCTAGTCATTTAACTGTTAAATAATTGATCAACTATTAAGGAAAAATACCTGTTTATGCTATTCTGGGGATAAATCCATCAACATTTTTCCCTTTAAAGGGGCCACTACAAAATTCTCTACAATTGCCTTCTTTGTGTTCCAGAATGAATTTCTCCATTTAGTAATATCAAGAGAGATGCACTTTCCAGGAATGTATGGAAAGCAATTCTTTTATGATGTATTTTCTTAATTAAAGTTTTCAGTAATTTATAAGCTTTGAAAAACTAATAAATATAATTTAGTACAGAACCAATCAACACAGAACCAATCAACAATTTTTCTCATTGAAAGAAAACAGGTAAAAGAAAAAACTCTCTGAGTTATTTTTTTATTTTGTATCGCTCCTCATTTAGTAACTAAAAGGGTGCATTTGGTTAAATAGCTCCTCATACCGCACCCCCGCAAGAAAAGTTACATAACTCAAAAATACAGCATTGGAGAAAAATCAACTTAAAGAATACTGTACAGCTTGAACTAGCATTAAAATAAAACTGATACAACTGCCCACAGGTGGACCAATTGCCAGATAGAGATGGGTCACTTTTTGTGCACAATGGAAGTGTGCACAATTTGTCCACCTGAAGGCAGTTGTATCAGTTTTATTTTAATGCTAGTTCAAGCTGTATTGTATTATTTTGGTTGATTTTCTCAAATGCTGCATTTTTTAGTTATGTCACTTTTCTTGCGGGGGTGCGATATGAGGAGCTATTTTACAAAATGTACGCTTTTAGTTACTAAATGAGGAGTGGTACAAAATACAAAAATAATTCAGAGTGTTTTTTTACCTGTTTTTTTTCAATGAGAAAAATTGTTGAATGGTTGTGTGAATAGTTCTCAATTATATTTATTGGTTTTTCTCAAAGCTTATAAATTACTGAAAACTTTAATTATAAGAAAATACATCATAAAATAATTGCTTTCTGTACATTCTTGGAAAGTGCATCTCTTTTGATATTACTAAATGGCGAATTTCAATGATATAACCTCAAAATTGCCATTTTTTGACTTGTGTCACTTTTCTTGCCCGGGTTAGATATGCTTATATAGTTTAATAATCTATAGAAAAGGAAAAGGGTATAATTTTTTTCCTGGTCAGAGGCAAATACATTTTTTTTTCTTTTGGCTTTATCTCCAATTCTCACTTAACCTTTTCCTTACGGGTCGGGATAACATGTATCCCAAGAATACGGGCCTAAGAATGAATATATATATATATATATATATAGATAGATAGATAGATAGATATAGATATAGATATATATATAGACTCCCTTAATGGCCGATCTTACAAAGGGGGTAGAGAAATTCCTATTCTAAAGAGGGGATCCGAAAACTGGGCCCCGTAAGCTAACGGTTAATTTTCTCTGCGCCTTTATGTTTTCTTCACTGCTACAAAATATTTATTTTATTAATTCTCTATTCATCACTTAATAATCGTGAAACTTTCTTTTTAAAGTTATTTTTATGTACTGCTCCACAAGTCAAAAGAGAAGAATTCCATTTCGCGCGTCTCTTCGCGTAGAGAGAATCACGCACACTAAAATTTATTTTCCGTTTCTTTCGGCGAAGTGTCGGCACTCTGGCAGAGGCACATTCCCCTGAAAAATAACCATTCTATTTCCAGAAATTAATCCTCCTAGGCTCTATTTCTGGTCAGTTTCCTTCTCGGGAAGGAACTGGGCGCCGGGAGTTCCAGAAACCGAGCGCGGGCGCCAGGCAAAAGCGCTCGCTCTGCCTGTACCTGAGCGCCAGAGAGACATCAAGAAAGAGCTTATTCAGCACATTTTTCGAGGTGACCTTTTTCCTGACGTCCACCGGATGCATTCAGGACGGAAGTTTGACTTTTATCGGGCTAACAAACGGTACAGGGTGTGCTGATTCCATGAGTTTTTGGCTCAAATCAAGGAAAAACACTGAGTCACGTCATCGGCCGGACCCGAGAGATAAAACGGTGGAGTGCGGGCTACAGCGATCGATCAGTTTTTCCAAAAATCTCTTTTGCAATGTTTCCTGTGATGTGCTTTCTTTTAAATAAAATGCAATGAAAAAGAAGCTTGCAAAACCGTTGGGACCCGAACTCGGAGGCGCGCGTGAACGCTGGACGAGCGCGCACAGGCAGGGAGATCGCCAGACAACGAGTTCCTTTTTTCCAGACTTCCTCTTTTGTTTCGAAATTTAGCATCCAAAAACTACAACGGGCATTTTTTACTACAAAATTAATTCAATTCATTTATGCCTCAGAAAGCTATGTGTAAAAGTTGAGCCGAAAACTGTAGCGCACTCATAAATATACGATCTCCACCAGTAAGAAAAAAATTTTGATCCATATTAATACAAATTTTATATTCATGTCGTCCATTGATGGTAAATAGCACAAAATGCATATTTCCACATTATATGTGTTTATCCAATATTTTTATTTGCCTAAATTAAGCTTTTTTGCGTTAAAAAGTTGTTGCCATGCCGTATGTGCTGAACTTGCGTAACCTGTATTAAAAAAAATATTCATATTCCTCTAAATCACATGTACTTGAAAGTTATAAAACACGTTTTCCCTCATAAAGATAAATAATTTCTTTGTTCTATTGCAAATGAAATCAAGATTTTTTCACTTGGGTGCTTTTTCACTTAGGTTTGGAAGGTGTTGGGATGGGAAATCCGCCTCCAAATACTGATTTGGAAAAGAAAATTCGATTTCTACATAATCCTGAAAACTCTTTTTGAAATATCAGTAACATTGTCCCCAAAAACATAAACACGTGTTACTTAAAAAGCAGTTACAATTTCTTTCATACTCATTTAAAGAGCGAATATAACTTTTCTGCTCCGTTAAATATAGTAGCTATTGAATTCAACTATGAATGATAAAAAGAAATCTTCAACCTTATTATTAATTTCTAACAAGCCAATCTCCCACACCATTGTAATTCCTACTAATTCCTTCATTAAAAATGAACTAACAAATGCAGGTATCGAACCCACAACTTTTAGAAATTCCGGGACCACTGAACTACCATGCCATGCCTGTGCTCAAACTTACATGCTTTTCACTTAAACCTATCAGATGGTAAGAAACTCATGACAAGATATCTTGCTATAAACAATGTTAAAGTTCCATTTTTACATCATTCATACCGAAATATGTGGATAGCTTTGTGATCGATGAAAGCATCTACCTAACCTTGAATGAAAATTTTGCATTCTAAAGGCTAAAAATTTAACAACAGATTTTGATGAAAGTCCTTGTTTAAAGCATGAAAGAGAGGAAAAATTACATGCAATTATACATTATTTATAATTAAAAACGGTAACATTTTTTGGTTTAATTGAAAGAGTTTTAAGTAGTGGATACAACATCTTTTCCAAATAGTAACTCAAAAAAAGGAAATTCGATGTAAAGAATACCATAACAGTTTACTTAATATATGATATTTATAAAATTAATTATTTTATCACACATATATTTCATTAATATAATTGTTTAAATATTTAGACTTAAATACGGGAAGCTTTATATAAAACTTGAAAAGTCAATTTTCTACCAAACAGAAATTTGTGGATAATGTATCCCGTTGTATTAGTGTATTATATCACACACAGATATTTGATATATATATACATATATATATATATATATATATATATATATATATATATATATATATATATATATATATATATATATATATATATATATATATATAATGATGTAGCCTAAGCTGTAAATTTATATTGAAACAGCATTTCTTAGTTTCTATAATGATCACATCAGTTTAAGCCTTTTAGAACTGAAATGGTTTTTGAAAAATGAAAACGGGAAACAATGGTTATAAATATATTATGATATTCTGAATTCATTTGTTTTGAAAAAAATAAACACATCATTTGCATCATCCGGAAAATAAACGCATAAATTACTACATCTTTTAAAGCGAATTTAAATGTAAAAAAAAAGAAAAAAAATCCTCATTCCGACACAATAGAAATAACGATCAAGACGCTTAGGGATTTTTCTAAAGCTGAAGGGGGAAAAATGAGAATAAATTACAATGAAGGCGCAACCGATGCATAGCAATTTCTTCATTCAAAGCACTTCGCGAGGCGACATTTATTCAGCGCAATACAGAAACCCAAACTGGAGGGAAAAAAATGAATAAGAATGGACAATATCTTTGGGGTCAAATCCCCGCATTCCGGGGTGTCTCCCGCTCGGACATGAGGGAATGTATGGCCCGAGAATAGGATATTTTTCAAGGGGAAACTAACGCGTGTGGGCGATGAGGCCTCGAGGAAAAAATAAGACCCAAATGGTTTATTCGGACATGCAGGAGAAGATTCGCTTGCAAGCGGAATATGTTTTCAGACATTTGTTTGCGCACCTAAATTCTCACGTTCTCTCAATGGTGTCACCAGACTTTCCTTAGCAGGAGATTGTAATTTACCACTTTCTAACCTCATTCGATAATGAAAATTCATATTGGAGGAAACGAATAGAAGAATTTTCTCCTCATCTAAACTAATTCAGTAAAGAAAATTGGCTTTGAAAGGAATATGAAAACGAACAAACATAATTGAAATGTCTTGGACTGGAATAAGAAAAAAACTGGTCTTTAATAAAGCACTTCAACTGCACAGCACCAATATCTACATATATACATACATCATATAAATATATATATATATATATATATATATATATATATATATATATATATATATATATATATATATATATATATATTCATATATATATATATATATATACACATGCATGCATATATATACATACATACATACATATACATACATACATACATACATACATATATATATACATGCATACATATATATATATATACACATACATGCATACATATATATATATATACATACATGCATACATATATATATATACATACATGCATGCATACATTTATATATATATATATACATACATACATACATGCATGTATACATTTATATATATAAATACATACATACATACATGCATGCATACATTTATATATATAAATACATACATACATACATGCATGCATACATTTATATATATAAATATATACATATATATATATATATATATATATATATATATATATATATATGATACGATATATATATATATATATATATATATATGACCGATAGATGACTATTGGAACGATGTTTATAAATTAACCAAGAGACTATATTTATTAAGAGCAAATTAATTCAAAAACCTTAAAATGTTGAAAATATACTGACAAGGCTTACTAAACTTATCTTTTCTTTATGGAATTAAATATTATAATCCAACTCAATCGACCATTTTTATGGAGGTAAAATATTTTAGATATTTTCTCAGATGATTGAAAAGGTTTGTGAGTTCACGCCTCAATAAATTTTCACACATCTTTTCATGAAGGTGACGAAATGGAAAAGCTGTAGGCTATATTTTTGCTCAGTGTGTGGCAAACGAATGAAAAAGGTTGTTAATATTTAGTGAGTATACATATTAAAAACCTTTACGTGAGATTTTAATCCTGGATCCATTTTTTACATAGTTTTTAATCTCATTTTAATTGAGTTTTGATGAAACAAAATAAACAAAGGCAATAATTCATACATCAATTAATACTGAAATAAAGAAAGCTTTCCTCTGTGTTATCAGACTCCTTCTGTTCAGTAAATAAATAAATTTCTATCGATTTCTACTTCAGTCGGAATTTTCTTGTGTTGTTTTTCTCAATTTTCTGATTATAGTATTATTTGTGTGTGATTATATTTGCGAGCAGAGAACATTCATTAGAAGAATTCCTTTATATTTTTGCAAATGGGATCTACGAATCGCAACTCACTGTATTGCCAATTTGCTCCTATGTTAGGGTACATGCTGGAAAGACAATTTATTTCAATAGCAAAAAAAGGGAGAAATTCTAAGTAAATACCTGATAAGTAATTTTTCGTTGTACTTTGTCGTCAATACGTCAATGATACGAAAACTGGAGGCATAAAGATGCAATTTTTAGAAATGAATGCAGTTTAGCAATAGAATAAAGATTAATAAGTGAAGAAAAAATATAAAACGATGACGTAAAAATGGAACAAATATCCAAAAATATGTCCTTGCTTCGCGTAGGTTGTAGCTTTTGAATATCCGTTTTCTTTCTTTCACTTTTATTTCCATTTGCTCTGAAAATAATTAACTTCCTTGTTTGTAAACTGAAGTGTTTGTAATTATTTTCCCCTTGAGTTTATATAACTGTTGCTCAGTTTCTATTTTAATATGCTTTATATCCTTATTTACTATTGAAAGTGCTATTATAAACTTTGAAAATTCTTTTATTTTTAATTATAAATTTGTTTAGCAGGCAATTGTGTCCTTATCAGGCATCCGGAAATACGCTATTGAATATTTTAACAATCAAAGTCCCATAATTCTATGTAAAATATAATTTAGAATAAATTGTATTTTGCATGGAATTATAGGACAGGAACAAAAAGAGATAGTTCTCAATCAAGAGTGTAACTTATTAGAAATAGTGGCAATAAAAACATTCATACACTGCAACTTCAACTATTTAAATGAGGAAAACGTGTAATTCTTGTACGTACTTTAAAAATTATTTTTAAATCTCAAGAAAAATTGGAGAAAATTCAGGAAAAAAATTCAAGAAAATCTTTGATAAATTTCAATGATTAAAAGGTTTTAATTCATATTTAATTTATTGTACGCTAAATACTAAAATATTTAAATGGTCAATGAAAGAAAAAAGTTGTAGAGTAAAATATAATCATTGCTATTTACTTCAAAAATTTTGAACAAACAAATAACTGATACATAAAGCCTTAAAGAAATGCCTTAGCTCCAATTCCTATCAAACTATGTTGAATTTTACCAATTTAATCATTAATTAAAAACAATTTAACCATATTGTTAAATTTAGCTTTTATTAAATTGAGCAGCCATAATTAAAATGGTGAAGTCATGTATTTTGACTAGATGATGTCAAATTATCACTACAAATGACAGGAAAGGTAAAAAAGAAAAATTGCTTATTTGGGAATATTCTGAATTGTAATTGAAGAAAAAAGTAAAAACAAAATTAAGTTAATTAAAAATTATATGGTTTACTTTTGCTAAATAAAATTCATTTATGAAACAAATATTTTTTTTAATTTTGATCCAAAGATATTAAATACTCGCCTACAATCTGAACGAAATTGCAATTTTAATTTAGTTTTGGCGGCTAAATATAATTTGGAAGAATCAATAAAGTTTTTATTTCTTTGTTAGAGAATAAATAAGCGTGAATATCCATTTAGTTCTCAACATCAGATAAAAAGGGTAATATTATATTAGTAATATTATAATAGTAATTTATAAATGAGGTAATATTATATTAGTACAATTAGGAAGATAATTTTAAAAATATCGTCAACATTTTCATGACCTATGAGAAATTGCTTTATGAAAACGGTAGTTTATAAAATAAATAAAAAATTTCTCAAATCAATAAAATCTACTGAATTCAAATTTAATGTCAAATTAAAAATATCAAGTTCATTTTTTCAAACGATATTTTATTTTTATGTTTTTACTTTTTCAATACTTCCTGCGAATTAACGTTCTTTTCTCAGGAGTGCAAATATATTAAACCCTAAATTTAATCTCCATTAACTCACATAAAAAATTAACTTTGTGTACATTTCATTGTAAATATAAAACGACAACGGAAATTCAATTCCTAGCTGAGTTGGGCAAAAATCTCTTAAAAACAGAATATCGTAAAATAAAACATTTTTAAAGGAAACCAGAAAAAAAGAAGCAGTATACTGCCCTAAAAGAATAAACATATTTACTTTATGAACCACTTTTAAAGAACGTACCTTTCCTAAGAAATTAGTATTTTTATTTGTTTACTGCTTGCATACGTACTATTTTTTACTATCCATATTATGATCAAAAATAACAAAGGAAAAAAATATACTCGAAAAAGAAATTTTCTTTAAAATATTAGAAAAGGGTCAATTTATCATAGTATGAAATTCTAAGAAAATATTTTACATATTTTAGATTGAAATTATAAATAAAAAAATTCCGTACGTAGATGAGAACTAAAAGCGAAGTTATTATTTCACACATATTAATGCAATCAATGTTGTTATATAACGGAAAAAATTACAATGTGCTTCGCCTATAGTTTATAGAATACTATCATCCAAACAAACATCTACAAGAAAGGCTCAATACTGAAACCCTTAGAGTAGGAGTTGACAGAAATCAATTATAAATGCAATAAAATTATTGAATAAATAAAAAAAATCTTAATACCACTCAAAAAAAGAAAGTTATAAATTAATCCAACAAAGGCAGGCACTGCTTCTTTGATACGTACATGCGTACATACATGCATGTTATATTATATGTGTACAGTAATAAATGCAGTTATCTTAGCAAAGAAATCAAGATGGAAACAACACATGGAACTGTTTATTATTAATCTTTTTCTCTCAATATTGTCGGTATCATCAGCAAACTGAAAGGACAGTTCTGAATAGTCTGTTCTTTTAGATCAGCAAACTGACTCACAGAGAAAAAGACTCAGAGAAAAAACTTAAACATGGGAACTTCAAGAGTGTTTATAATAGTATCTTAAACAGGTACAAATATTTTGCCCAAATGCAACTAAGCTCAACAGATTGGGACGCAGTTAGAAACATAAGAAGTGTCTTTTTAAAGCAAGAAATTCATTAATTTAATAATAGCCTTTTTTTCTCAGCAAACTTATTATTGTTTGAAATTTTAGTTCATTGTTAAAAGTTTCTAGATGTTGAAAAAAAAGCTAAATATTCTGTACATTCGTAACTTAAAAATCAGTATGTTGCCTACTGCAAAATAAGTAGATGGTTTTATATAGCAAGAGCAAGAATCTATTTAACGAGATTTATTCGAAAGAGAATCTGAATGTACTTTTGTCAAAATTAAAAAATTCTGTATTTAGTTTAAATATTAAATTAAGAAATACATTTTTAAAGCAAAAATTTATTTATTCAGAAAATTAAAATATGATTATTTTAATTAATAAACTAATCAGTTTGAATGAGAAAAAATAAATTAAATTGTCAATTTTAAAAGGATAAATTTATTCATTTTAACTAATTACTGTTTCAAAGTTAAAAAATTTTTGTGCTTAAAATATTTCCTCCAATGAATTTCAGCGAGAAATGAAAAAGTATCACATTGCATTCAGTATGTAAAACTAGGAAAAAAGTATTTTACCCCTCTCTGCATGCAATATTTAAATTCTTGATTTAATACCAAATATGTGTATTTGCATATTCAAAACCAACCAAATTATTCAAGCAGTAAAATTTAACATTAACAAAGTTTGGTTTCTCTGTCAATAATTTTGAGTGTGTGGAAAAAGACTTCCCTTTCTGTTAGTCGTGTAGTCCTACTTGTAAGTGCCTTTTTTTTAACGGCCAATACGTGATAATCTATATATATAAAACAGTTCCGTAACAGACTAACTGACAGATAAAAACTGCACAGACCAAACTGCTGGAGCTAAAGGGCTGAAATTTTGCATGGCGATTCTTCTTATAGTGTAGGGGTGCACTAAGAAAGATTTTGGAAAAATTCTTCTTAGATTTTTTTAAATTAAATTTTTAAGCTGTTTTTGTAACTTTTTTAAAGTTTGCATTTAAAATAATAATTTGAGTGTTATAAAATTTATATCCCAAGCAAGATCATAAAATTTCCTTTAAAATGAAATCTTTTTTGAATCTTACCACTATTTTCTGATTTTTGGTGAATTTTTAAAGATTAATTTTTAGAATTTAATTTATTAAATGCTGATATCGAGATATCTTTTCTTTTTGTGATACTTTAAATTAATTTTGCGTCACACGAATAACAACGAAATAAACTGACAAAAAATATTAAAATACAAAATTTAACCACTAGATTTATTAAGATGGAAATTTTTTAAGAACTTAATTCAAATTAGTATGTTTTACGGATATTAGACATGCAAATTAATTGCATACATTGACAGTTGTATTTAATTTGAAAATTTTCTTCATTATTTTGTTTATAAAAATCTCCGTTACGATTTTTTTTATAATTTTTTTGCATTAATTGCTTACATTGACTTTGTATTATGTATATATATATATATATTGGCATAAATTGCATACATTGACCGTTGTATTTAATTTGAATGTACTTCGTAGCGAAGCACTGGTATTCAGATAGTATATGATGAGTAGGTAATGTCTTATCATATATAGAAAAAATATATGGTCAAAGAATTTTAAATTAAATAATATCACGTCCTACTTCTAAGATAACAATTGCAACAACTTGCAAAAATGTTTCGAAAAAGAAGGATGAGAAATTTACGGATCAAAAATATAAAATTACGAAATTTCTTTAAGGGGACCGTGGACCTTCAAACCTAATTTTTTTTTGTTTTGAATGGATTTGCTTGAAATTTGAATATGTGATTAATACCATAGATATGTAAAAGTGGTAAAAATTTAATGATGAAATATTAATAATTTATGAATTATGAATTATTAATTATATCAAAAATTGGCCTAGTTAAAAATGTTCCATGCGCATTTCTTTTGCATATAATATGGTAATTTTTATTTACAGGATACCTTATAGAACTAACAATGAAACTTATTGCTTATTTTATGCATTCATTAAAAATATAAAGAGAAAAAAATAATAATAGCGAAAACACCCTTTTTATTACGCAAAATACTTATAAATCATCTTTTCAAGTACAAAATTTAGAAATTCTGGGCTGCGAAGCATAATTATTTTCAATAAGATTTATTTTATATACAGTTAAGTATATAAAACTTAAATTTTAAAGCAATCCGATAATTAGAAATGCGCCTGGAGCAGTTTTAATATTCATATGACATGAAAATTTGTATTTTGAGAAAAACACATTTAAAGTTATTGCTATTAGTAACCACATAATATCTAAATTAAATACGAATGCCTATAACTAGGAAAGTAATAACAGAAATTAAAAATTCTTTTGCAACACACTCCTACTCGTCCGTAAAATAAAAAAAATCAACTCAATAAAATTTTTAAAAAAATCGAATTTTTGGACAAATTTCACAATTTTGAAAGTCCATTGTCCCCTTAATGCCAAAAGTAAGTAACTGGACGCTGTATTTCATTTATCTCATATATCCTCAGACCAAAAGCTCTTTAGGACATTAGCGATGTACAAACTATTTTTTTGATCCAGCAAAGGAGAAAAGTATTTCCCCCCCCCCTCTCTGCATGCAACATTTAAATCTTTGATTTAATGCCAAATATTAGGCTCAAAAGTAAGCAGATAATATCATATTATCGTCATCAGAAATGACGAAAGGAAATGCTTCCGAAGAGTTCCACGACCGGAGCCCTTTCTAAAACCTCATCTTTCGCTCGGTTGTCCAGTGGAGCCTGTAGCCGAAATAATGGAGACGCACTTAGCCGGGTCCATCTTCCAAGACGAATGGATTACAACACCCCCTGCTCACTCCTTTAACTCCTAACGTAAGCAGAAATAACCCTTCACCAAAAAAAGAGAGCGAATCTACCTTTTCACACGTGAAAGTGGCCACGGCAAAAAATGCCGGGCCGAAAGGAGGAAATGGCAGATCGTGAAGGGGCATACAAAGCGTAACTAATGTCCGATGGCCGCCGTATGTGTTACAGAATAAATAAAAAGATTCTCAACAGAGAGAGGACGGTAATGTTGAACTAGTCCGGAAATTGCTCGTTAGTCAGCGCGAAATTTCTTTTTTTCTAATCTCGTAAAGTTTCACCATTATTGAGCGATTTAAGAGAACAAAAAAGTGTTGGACTTAGGTTTTAACGACGTAGCTTTAAACAGAGATTCCTGTTCATGGCTGGCCAAGATGTAAGCGCAAGGACTGAGTCTCGAAACTGCTTTCAGACAACCTCTTTTTTCCAACAAAACATCAAGACTTTTGCTGGAGGTCATGTTTTAATTTCAATTTACCTCAATTGTAAAAAAACTACACACAATTTATCGTACAATATCATGACATTAAAAAAAAATTCATCGAGTTAAGCATTTTATTTTAAATTTTTATTGATGTTGATAACATCGAAAAAAAAAGTGTCAAAGATGTAAGGTAGAGGTATTTTTGCACATAATTGCTTTGTAGTTATGATTATTATGATATCATCTCGAAATAAACTAAGAGCTAACAATAAAATAAATTATTATTGTTTTAATGCCGCTCAAAAAATAAAGATATAAATTAAGCCAACATAGACAGCCTCCTTGGTGCATATATGCATTAAGCGAATGGTGATATTTCACCATTATTGAGCGATTTAAGAGAACAAAAAATTGTTGGACTTCAGGAAGTCAATTATACGTTTATTTAACCACTCATTAGCTTATGGTTTTATTAAGATCTTAATTATTTCTGAAAAGTATTCCATGTTAAATTGCCTTGATTATATGGTTTTATTTTAAAGAATATGTGCAAGCAGTGTTTTAAGAATGGATGAAATCAGGTTTTACACACCATGAATTTTTTTAAAATTTTTTTTGGCATTATGGGGCCGTTGTTATCACTTTGACAGTTGTCTGACCTTGTACTTCTTCCGTTTTTAAGTTCATCAAAATGTTCAATAATTAAAAAAGTAATGTAGAAATGCCTTGTCGGCTTTAGTAGGAGAATAAAGAAAAATAACACAGTGATATGTTAGCAAAATTAAACAAACAAAGAGAAAATAATAATTTTAATCACTAACACCTTGGTGCACATTTAAAATTATTTTATATTTTGTATTTTTTTTAACGTAGGATTACGTTCCTCCATAACGGTCCTCCGGAAAGCAAAATTTCAGACGCCAAAACCGTCCGTCGTCGCGAGTTAAAATTTTGGCAGTACGCCAAACCTAGTCTGTTCGGCAAACAGTAAACAGTTAAAACAGAAAAGTACCAAAATGCGTCAAAATTTTGTCTCACATACACACACACACACACACACACACATATATATATATATATATATATATATATATATATATATATATATATATATATATATATATACATACATACATAACACATACATGAATATATACATACAAAAGAGGTAAGCAACGATAAGTAATCATACGTTAATAACCCGCAGTTGTTTCGTTAGAAGAGACTACCTGAATTTTTTTTTTTTTCAAAATATTTCTTACTGTCAAAATTAGCTTTATAACGAAAAAGGTTTTCTTGATCTTTTGCGAGGCAGTAATTGGACACCTCTTCAAGAAGCCATCACGGAAGGTTCCTTCACACCCCAGTCCACAATGTTAACTTCTGCTCCAGCATGCGTAAATCCATCTTCTTGTAAGATCCACTTATTCAAAGTGTCTAGCGTGTGTCTTCTGATTCTGGCAGCTTTTCATAGAACAGAGATGACCGCGTCTCATCCCGATTCAGAAAGAAGTCAGTTGATCTATTTCCGGTGAGGCCTTAGAGGGGGTGGCCGAGGGGGCGGTCGTGTTTCCCACGTTTTGTCTCCCTTTTCGTCCCTGGCTCTCTGCCCTGAGGAACCGCTCACCTTGCACCTTTTTTTCTCCCCTTCCTGGGACACCCAAACAGTGCCCCGTCTCAACTACACGTGCCACGCCACGTCTGAGGCAGCAGGGGATCGTTATAAAATTAAAGAAATGCGTCTATCGTTACACACTAAGATGAAAAAATAACGTCTCTTTCACCCATTAATCATACTTGATGCAACCGTTGCTTTTTATATCTCTATGTGCAGCAGTTCCAGCTCGGTGAAGTGTCGTTTTAGTGAAATGCGAGTGTGTGTTAGAATTCCTCATGATCTTATCATATTTTATGTAATTGTCGCTTTTTATGTTGAAGCTTAAACATGTAGATTAAGATAGGCAGATTCCTTAAGGTTTTTTTTTTCTTACTTGATGTAATTAGCGTTTTTAATGTAGATATTTCAACGTTTTATTTTGGGGTAAGTAAAAGGTATTGTCAAACTCAATTCCTTATAAAATTCTTTAGCACGTTTTTCGAGGTGCATAAATATACGAGGATTTCATCATACCTGTTGTCATTCTAGCACTCTGTACAGATATTTAAGTACATTCGTTTATAGATTGAAACACATATCATAAAATTTCGTCATCTTTATATAATCGTTGTTTTGACATAGAAGTTGGAGCAAGTTTTGTATACGGCAAGTAATGATTTTACCTTGTGATCTTTGATGCAAGAATAGTTTGTTTTTTTCTCTTGCGTTATATAAAAAGCAATTATGCCGCAGCTTTGGAAGTTCATTTTGGAGAAAAGCTGTTTTTTATTATATTTATAATGTTGATAGTGGTATGTGAATGATCCTTGTTATATTTTCAGCAGTCATTGATTCTTGTGGTCAGCCAACAGTTTCGATATAAGAGGCTTCGAGTTTTAAAGCGCACTTTTTCCTGTAACTGAAATTTCTTAACATGCTTCATATCACATTCACCTCAACAGAACTATGGTATACCGGTTTTAAAAAGCTAAAACGAAATTATAATATTTCCTAATGTTGTTTTATGGGGAAAAAAGCATTTTCTTAAAGACAAATAAAGTGTTTTAGAGTCGTGTAATCCCACACGGTGCCACCAAAAATTAGTCTAGTTATCAGGTATTCATTGCATTAATTAAATTCAGTCGAAAACCAGTAGGATCCATGCATCATTGGTCTACATTGCTAGACATTCGAAAAGATTAACTGTGTCAATGAACGGAAACAGAAGAAAAAGGAAATCTTGTGCATCCACACCAAACTTACAATTATTTCTAAACTTATTATTTTTCACTAATCATTATTGAAATTTAGCTGCTGGAAGAGAATTCAGCATTGAAGAAAATGTCACTTAATTTACTTAGAAATAATTCTTAAGTCATTACATTTTACTATAAGCCATATTATGACAATTTTAAAAAAAATCATTTACTAATCACTGAATAATAATGCTTTATTAACATTATAATATTTGTATTGATTAACTGATTGAAATATTATTAATTTATGTACCATTAACCTGTTCCTAACTACGTAAGACACACGTTTCTCCTTATTTGGAGTGATTTCAGTCTAATATATATTTTAATTATTACTATAGAAGTTGTTCTTTCATGCCCGTCTTTATTTTTCTCGTTTTCCTCAACAGTTTATTACATTAAATAAAGTAAAATACACAAATGATTTCAGTAAAATTGTGATACATCAGATAGTATTTAAATGTTTCTTACCTAATAATCTCTTGCAGTTCCTTTATCGAAAGAGTATAGGGCAAAATGCAAATACAAGAGACAAACGTTGCTTTGAAATAATTATGTGAGAACTCATAAGATATCATTTATTGATTCAATTTATGGCCGGCTTGTTTCTCAGCTTGCTTAATTTTTCTTGTACTGTCATATGTTTCTAGACTTTTATATTATACTAGCTGAATACCCGTGCTTCTCTACAGAGTACATTCAAATTAAATACAACGGTCAATGTATGCAGTTAATGCCAAAAAAGGCAAAAAAATATATTTCTAATAAATACAACGATCAATGTATGCAATTAATGCAAAAAAAATTATGTATATATGTATATATATATATATATATATATATATATATATATATATATATATATATATATATATATATATATATATATATATATATATATATATATATATATATATATATATATATATATAAATCGTAACGGATATTTTTATAGACAAAATAATGTAGAAGAAAATATTCCAATTAAATCTAATAGAACATACTAAAGAATATAGTACAGTTTGAGGAACATTTCTTTTACCGTATTTTAATATTTTTTGGATAATGTCAAATCGTCTGCCACTTTATCAAAAAAAAAAAAGTTTTTTGTTTATTTCTTTGTTATGCACGTGACGCAAAATAAGTTTAAAGTATCGTAAAAAGGAAAAGAAACCACGTGATCAGCAGTTAATAAATTAAATTATAAAAATTAATCTTTAAAAGTTCACTAAATATCAGAAAATGGAGGTCGAAAAAGATTTCCTTTTAAAGGAATTTTTATTATCTTTCTCGTGATATAAATTTTATAACCCTCAAATTATTATTTTAAATGCAAACTTAAAGAGTTACTAAAACAACTTAAAAATTTAATTTTAAAAAATCTAAGAAGAATTTTTCAAAAATCTCTCTTAGTGCACCCCTACACTATAAGAAAAATCACCATGCAAAATTTCAGCCCTTTATGTCCAGCTGTTTGGTCTGTGCGTTATCTGTCAGTCAATCAGTCAGTTACGGAACTGTTTTATATATATAGATTCGCCAACTGAAATATCCCTTTTCGTCTTTCCCAGCGTTATTTTTCTCTGAAGGACTACACTTATGCCTAAAGGGTTTGGGGAATCCTCATATCTGCGGACCAAATAAAGACCACAAAAAGAGGGATTTTTTTTCCCCTTCGCACAGTCAAAAAGATGTGATAAGCTGAGGGGCAATAACATTAAAACTGAATCCACCCTCACCCACTCGAGTTTCTATGGTTTATTCTTATATCCCTCCCTCATCGTTTCCCATTTTTCTGTTGGGCTAACTGTGGAAGTCCTGTCTCCACGTGTCTGCCGATTTGGAAACAAGGGTGTGGAGGTTGAGATGGTGTAGCCTGATAAAAGGGGTGCCGACAGGGGTTGAAGCAGAAGAGAGCGGATGAGCACTGGATTTTCTCCTTTTTTTTCTTCCTTGAATCTAAGATTTCAGAAACATCCTCAAGAGCATGGAGTATATTTGCCTGCAGAAAAAGTACTGATTCATTTATTTCTGAAACAGAATAAATCGACTCCTCGCGACTTAATCTGCAGGTTACTTTTCTTATATTTTCATACTAGCTGAATACTCGTGCTTTGTTACAGACTACATTCAAATTAAATACAACAGTCAATGTATGCAATTAATGCCCCATATATATATATAAAAACATATATGTGTGTGTGTGTATATATATATGTATATATATATATATGTATATATATATATATATATATATATATATATATATATATATATATATATATATATATATATATATATATATATATATATATATATATATATATATATATATATATATATATATATATATATATATACAGTCGAACCTCCATATATCAAACTTCCCCATATCGAAATTTTCTATAAGTCAAATTCTTAGCAAATCTCCATGTTCATTGCATAGAAAAACTCTTTCTATATATCGAAAAAATCTCTATATATCGAAATTTTTTTTCACGACATGGGAGATTTTATTCCTCTTTAGAATAAAATCACCCAATTTTTGGCGTTTGAAACAATACATCGTAGACTTCAATTCGAGCAAAATGTCCCTGATGAAGTTTTTAGTGGGCTGAATAAATGCGAGCATTTCTTTGATGAACTTTCCGCAAAACTGGCTGTTCGGCAAGATATTCGTTGTTTTTTTTTTTTTTAAGAATGTAACTGTGATCACTGTAACCACTGTCTGCATGTTTTTAAAAGTATATAATACTCATTAAATCTTTCATATTAATTCATTTTTTAGTTATTAACTTTCCTTTTATGTGATTCGCATATAAACTAGAAATGGAGTTTCGTATACGAATATTAGCTTTAATTTTAATGTTTTAGGCGAATTATGATAAAACTAAGATCAATTCTATATATCGAAATTTCTATATTTCTTCTATTTTTTTCCGGTATTTTGCTACTTCGATATATGGAGGTTCGACTGTATATGTATTTATATATATATATATATTTATAAAATATTGTAATGGATATATTTATAGACAAATTAATGTAGAAGAAAATATTCAAATTAAATACAACGGTCAATGTATGCAATAAATTTGTATGTTTAATGTTCATAAAACATACTAATTTGAATTAAATTCTTAAAAAACTTCTTTCTCAATTAGTATAGTGGTAAAATTTTATCTTTTTACCGCATTTCAATATTTTTTGTCAGTTTATTTCGTTGTTATGCACGTGACGCAAAATTAATTTAAAGTATCATAAAAATAAAAGGAACCACGTGATAAGCACTTAATAAATTAAATTCTAAAAATTAATCTTTGAAAATTCACCAAAAATCAGAAAATGGAGGTAAAGATTCGAAAAAGATTTCTTTTTAAAGGGAATTTTTATGATCTTTATTGTGATATAAATTATAAAACCCTCAAATTATTATTTTAACTGCAAACTTTAAAGAAGGTTACAAAAACAGCTTAAAAAATTTAATTTAAAAAATCTAAGGAGAATTTTTCAAAAATATCTCTTAGTGCACCTCTATACGATAAGAGAAATCGCATGCAAAGTTTCAGCCCTTTAGGTCCAGTGGTTTGGTCTGTGCGTTATCTGTCAGTCAGTCAGTTACGGAACTGTTTTATATATATAGACTAGAAATGGGGCAAATTGTAAAATGAATCTCATATTGAAGAATCTATCTTTGAAATAATTAAATGTAGCATTTCCTTATAATATACAATGCTGCAGTGAAAATAAGGGATTTCTTTCGGAAGGAATCTATACTCAGCCTCAGGCAAGCCAAGTCAACATCGACAAATGCCCGTTCCCAGATTTACCTGTTCCTGGCGGTCCTGAAAATAAGAACAGATTTCTCCAAAAGTAGTTTATTTTTTTCCAGTATCCATTTCGCGTGTTTTTCGGACTGGGAATGGGGAGAAACATCCATGAAAATTGTCGATTTGTGGATATTCATTTTATGGGTTCATCTGTCTGAGGATGAGAAAAGATCACTGAGGATGAGAATAGAGTGTAATGTCATTTTAAAATACTCATAATAAATATCCCTGGTTCAAAAAAATCCTAAAAATACTTTTCATCTCCCTGTGTTCATAAAAATGGATCACATGTTATTAAAAATGGATCCTATATCTATGGTGCCCTTAAATAAAAAAAGGATTTTAGATATCTGTTAGTATCGATAAAAAAAGAAAGATCTTTTGACTATAGGATTAAAAAATAATAGATAAACCAATAAAAAAGTTTCTCTAACTCTAATATTAATATATATATAGTTACAAAAGAGAGAGAAAGAAATAAGATAAATGATAATAGAACATGTTGACACCAATAAGCGCTATGCAGCTCCAAAGCCTCAAACAATAATATATATTAAAGTTTGATATTTAAAAACATAAAAAGTCAAAAACCGTACAGCAGCAATATGAACAATTGAGAAATCCCACACAAAGAATACTTATATGGAGATGTACCTAAGTGACCGGGGGGAGTTGTGACCACCCCTCTCCGATTAAACATGTTTATGTGCCATGGCAACACTCTCGGTGATCTGGTACATCCCCTAATTATAAAGCAGTGCCTTTAGCCAAACTAACAGCATTAAAATAAGAAGTTGAACAATCTAACTAAAAAGTACAACACAACAATGACAACAAAAAAGACACTATAAATGAAAAAGAATACTTAAAATGAATATAGCCCAGAATTCTATTGAGATGATAACCAATCAATGATCTATTGAGATGATAACCAAAAACTATCAATATGCAAATGCACCAACTACAACCCATTAACCAGAATAATCACAACATGATTACCCATACGTTAAAACCATACTTTTACTTAAAAACTACAACAAATAAAATAGACAAAAGGAATGACATAAAAAGCAGCTCAATAATCACTTCAAAAGCAGCTTACATAATCACTATGTAAATTTAAACCTTATAATCAACACATATTAATGTGATCACAAAAAAAAAATGATTACACCAAGTCAGAATCTATACCTATACACTAGATCAATACAAAATACAAAACTAAATAGCTCAGGATAAATCCAAGTAACAATATATAAAAATAGGTATTTGGATGGAAATGCACTCACCTGTATACGCAAATATCACCCTCCAACACCTGAAGATCTTTTTGACATGGCTTAAGATTTTATTTCAATTTTGATTCAATTTTGTTAAAATAATCGATTAATGCAATCTTTCCTGGGAATTTTCAAAAAATTGCTAGTGATATTGATTAGAAAATTTCTTGGGAATTCTTTTAGCTTAGCTAATTTTATAATTTCCCGTATACCATACACTAATTTATATTTATCGCTGTTCAATTTATAGTTACGTAGGAATTGATTGACGATTACATTTCTTTTAACATTTTTATGGAGGCATGTGTGCCATGATAGCATTTAGTTAATTGAAAATGTATAGCTATCACGCTTATCGTATATACTATATTTTACATTTCCATCTTCACATCTCAAACATAAGTCCAAATAATTTATACTTTTTTCCATATTTTGATCTGTTTCTATAAATTGAGACTCTTTGGAAAAAAGCTAAAAGTTACACAGTGTGAATCCTGTTAAAAAAATATCTCTACGTCATCAACATATCTAAAATATAACATTTCATGGAGTAACGATGTTCCTGTTTCATATTGATGCTGATACAGATCCGCAAGGGCTGATAAAATTGCACTAGTTTTTGAAACAGATAAAATGACTTTGCTTTCCAGTGATATAAACCTTCGATCACATGCATTCACTTAAACAAGCGTTCTTTTAAACGCCCCTTTCAATTTATGCACAGTATTTTTTTCTAAGGTCTTTGTTTCTTTAACTTTGAATTTGAAACATATGACGAAATGTAAAAAATGTTGACCATACAGAGGGATGGTATTGTCTATGAATGTTCAAAGTTATTTTAGTGATGCTAGTATAGTTACATTGATTTTACCTGTAATAAAAGAGACATGTTCAAAAAATTCAAAGTTATATAATGTCATTCTTTAGCATAGGCGTAGCGTGCTTCTAACTTTTTTGGGGGGGAGGGGGGGAGGGAGTGAATTGAATTGAGTTAGGGCCCTCCTCGGCGTATTTACTGCCGGACGGTTCTTAAAATAGGAAATATTATGATTTTTTTAAAATTGAATAACAATAGAATTGGTGTTTGAATAGTATTCAAAAGTTATACAATGAGAAAAATAAATATAATATAAGTAAAATGAGAAAAAATATAGCATCGAATCTTCGTTATGAATTATATCATTATTAAAAACTATGTTAAAGCTAAAGACATAATCGGAATCTTCAGTTTCACAGTTTGAAAAAGCAGGGAAAAACAAACTTTTTTAAACGCTTTCTACTGTTTTCCGATTTTAACTGAACTTCTGTTAATGTTTTAATTTATTGAGTTGGCCCCTCCCCCCCCCCCCCTCCCCCGACGCTACGCCTATGTTCATTAGTACAATACTGATTTAAAAACTACAATGGTAGTTTGGATTTTGAAGTAGTAGATACTTTGGCCTAATTAGAGGAATGCTACTGAAAATATTTCTTATGTGTGTGTGTCAAGTAGTAAATTTTTAAATGCTTTACTCTTTTTAACAAAATATAAATTATTTGTGATATAATTTTATGAATCTATCTCATCCCGACCACCTCGCAGCTTAAGAAATAAGCTGAGAGTTATATAAATATCCTCTGAAATCTGCTGGCGGGGAAGCCTTACGTCCACTGCTTTCAACGGAATCGGTGTGAGAAAAAGCACCGTGGAAATAAAAAGCTACCACAAAAAATTAGACCACGGAAAAAAAAATAATTTTTTCCCCCTCTGCAAACCTACGTCCCTCGGTCTGAGAAAACCACAGCAAGGGAGGGAAGTACGGCAGCTGGGCAGTTGTTATCCTTGGGGGGGAGCCATCTGCCGTAGCCCCCTCCCCCTTGTGAAAAGTTATGTAACCCTAGGGTCAGGTAAAGGTGAACTGTTTTACGTTGGAGACAGTTGGATCTGATATGCGGGACAGGTTTCAGACCACAGGACAAGGTTTTTTTTTCTTTTCTATTATTTTACTTCTGTTTTTTTATTTATTTTTTATTTTACGATCCATGGTCTGAGGATGAGGTTTTTTTGGGAGACAACTGTAGGGCCAGTGATCTTGTGATAAATAACGAAATGTGCAAATGCAGACGTAACTGAAATAGTCTATTGTTTGTGACGTTAGCGACTGTAATAGGAGATGATCAGCAGATGCAAAGCGAAGCTTATGTGGAAAAACGCTAAAAGAGTACTCATAGAACGTTTTACAGAAGAGGACTAAACAAGAAAGGAACAACTTTAGATGATTTCTTGCTCAAACATTTTGACACCTACCCCGGAAAATGCATTTTTGCCATATTTTATTTTTTATCCTTACATAGTTTGCTAAACTTATAAACAAAATAATTCTTGTAAAAATTTTAATTATTCATCAATTAATATATATATATATATATATATATATATATTGTATGTACATATATATATATACATATATATATATATATATATATATATATATATATGAATGAACGTTAGAAAATCGTTAGAATAAAATAAGGATTCTGAGGAATGGAATTCAAAAAATGAGAGTTCCTCACTCTTAGTGAGATATCAGAAGAATAGTTCTGATGTAAAACATCAAGGTTAGGGGAACCAGATTTGAATTCCCGTCCAAGAAGATGGTCGTTATAGTGGCGACTGACAGTCGGATAGAACAACAATCGACAGGTAGGAATCATGATAAATATTAAGGGTGCATAAATATTGAGACTCATAAAAAAAATATCAAGGTCCATATACAGTATCGTTTGTCTTAAAAAGAAAGGGGGAATTTGAGAGGAACTGAAAGTCCCTTTGGTATCACATCAACGTAAAGGTTAAGAAACCTTGAATTTTGGATATCGGTAGCTGTAAGCTGCTATCCGCGTACCTGGTTTGAGTTGTCATTCTTGTCAAGAGACATTTAAACAACTTTTTATATTTCATGAAGTGTTTTTCATCCATTTTACAAGGAAAAAAAGTTTATCTCTATGCTTAAAATTTATTAATATACGTTCATCCTAACTGCGACAATTACATAACGTACAGGCATCTTTTTCTTATAATCTTTTCATTCCATTCTTTGATTTCACGACTTTATGAATATAATAGCCTATTGAACAGTATAGAAATACATTCTTTCGTAATTCTATCTGTAATTAATTCTTTTGGAGTTTTTTTTTTTTTTTTTTGCTATAGCTTAAATATTCTATAATACATTTAACACAATATATAACAATATAAGCGTCTATGGTCTATCCACGTAACTCCAAATGAAACTAAAATATTTTTTCCTCCCCATTTTTTTTTTTCGTTTACGACTATTCTTGTCAATTTTTCAGCAACATGAAATGTGCGCGTTTGTTTCAGGGCTAATTTCCTTGAGATGATTTGAGTTATTTACAAAAATGGACATACACAAAAGGTATATGATATAGGAGAAGGTTTTGTTGTGTTTGAAAAATTTTTGCTGTGTTACTTTGTGATTAGAATCGTGAGAACTCAAAACGAGATCTCAACTACGCACTTCAATTAAAACTGATTGATCACAAAGTATACCCCAATTAAAGGTAGATACAATTTATAGATATACAAGGTGTCCGGGCTAAAGGTATCCAAAAGTCATGGCTTATTTTTACGGAAATACCCTTTAGAATTTTAAAAAATTATTTAATAAAAAGAACATCTCACCAAGTTTTAATATCAGTCATAGATTTCTATCATAGTAAAATAGATTTCGATGTGTGCACCTTTTGCAGCACGTCTAAATGGTAATCCAGTTCTCTCCAAGTGTTTCGTAGTATATCAGGCGTCATTAGACTTTTTTTGCTTGGAAATTCATTAAACCCGTTGTGTATAAACAAAAAATTGAAACTGTGGATGAGTTTAAGAAGCGTATCATTCAAGCAATTCGTGTAATAACTCCTGATATGCTACGAAACACTTGGAGAGAACTGGATTACTATTTAGACGTTTGTCGTGGTACAAAAGGTGCACACATCGAAATCTATGATACTATGATAGAAATCTATGATATTAAAATTGGTGAAATATTCTTTCTATTAAAATAATTTTTTTAAAAATTCTAATGGGTAGTTCCATAAAAATAAGTCATGACTTTTGGATACCTTAAGCCCGGGCACCCTGTATTTATGAATTTCAGTAGATATGGGTAGTATTATACACACATACTAGACTAATTAATTATAAACTGATCTGTATCGACTGTACAACTGATTTGTTATGATTACAAATCTAAATTATAATAGCCACGGGTGGCACTCTCTGCAACTCGTGATCCCCAAATTGCGACAACCATGGTATAAATAAAACGAAGTCAGCGTACTCGAAGAGCAAGACAAGAATCATTAGCTAATTTATTTATCGGTTAGCACGCAAGGATTTCGGTCCAGGGATGCATGCATAAACGATATTCGTTTAATGCAGTGTTCTCGGCAAAAAAAGGGTGATGAAACCAGGTGCAGCCAAGGGAGGTAAGGAATGCCCCTTCGTTCTAAGGTTCCCCACTGTTTAGTTTCGCTTGGTACCCGTGCATCACCATTGCAACAGACAAAAAGGCACGTTGAGAGAGGTGTTATTATTTAGGCTGGTTGAAGTAATTGAAGCTTGTTTGGAGAACGGGCGAAGCTTCTTCACTTCCGTGTTGATTAAGATAAGCTTGAAAGATATCTACCTGTTATTTATGTATGAATTTTTAGATTTTTTTTTCCCTCTCTTAGCTGAAGCCCATATATAAACACAATCATTTTAATTTTAATTTGTGGAAAAACGTATAAACTTACTTAGTCAAAAATTTAAAAAAAGTTTACTACACAAAAATTACTAATGAATTATTTTTTATTAAATTCAGTATTGAAATTATACTTTTTACTCGTACACTAAATTATTGATACGTTCAAAAATTAAATATCCTTCATACGAGACGTCCTTTTTCTAACATCTTTAGAGTTCTGTTCGAATCAGTCACTTAGAATATAAATTCCTGTTTAAATTTATGAAATAGATAAATTTTATTTACACCAAAAATGATAAACCACAAATAAGTAGTCTTCGAGTGACAGATTTTCAAACTCGTCATTTAAGTTGCAATTATATATATATGAATATATATATATATATATATATATATATATATATATATATATATATATATATATATATATATATATATATATATATATGTATATATATATATATATATATATATATATATATATATATATATATATATATATATATATATATATATATATATATATATATGTATATATATATATAAACTGCTTTACGATATCAGTTTTAAAACTAGGGATAGTGTATGATATTCTTTTAATTACACAATGATTGTATTTCCTTCAATCAACTATGCCGAAAAAACGAAATGAAATAGCACAAAATTTGTATAGATTCATTTTTATATGAAGTGACCTAGAGAATGGGGAAATGAAAACAATATGCTTTCCATTAAAAATACAGAATCAGAAAATCTGTGATTTTCCTGAATCTTCATTTTTTTTTAATTGTACAGTAAAAGATCTAATAACTCAATACAAGGAGGAGAAGACAATTTCGGATAATATGACTTTTTTCCTAATCTATACCGAAATAATATAAATTTCTAAATGTCTAAACGTTTACAAACTGTGAGCAACGTCTTTGGACTCAGTTTTTAGCCGAGAGAACGTCCTCAACCCCAATGTAGTGCAATCACCCACCGTAAGTCTAACGGTGGTTTTCTTTTTTGGGTCCATTGTGATCCAGGTGCTCTTATCTACCCGCACCTGTAGAGGGGTGGTCCAAAGGTCATGCGACAAGGTGATGGATGCGGAGAAAGTGTTATGCAGGAGACAAGGTAAGGTCAAAGAAATCCTGGAGAAGATGGGTGCAGTCTTCTTTACAGAAAAAATATCCATCTAAAATTTAATTTTGATGATCTTTGCGTATATAATCTCATTTACATAATTTAAAATTTCCTCTTCAATGTGAATAATTTTGCATCACACGGTGGAATTTTTCTCCCAAAGATGAACAAAAATATTTTTTTTATAAAAACCATGAACTAAAATAAAACCCATAAACACTACCAAAGTAATCGGTAAAGAATTTAAAAGCTTTTTTTTCAATGCGGAGGCCTTTGTCCCTTTAAACTGGCCTCTTTAAACATAGCACCATATAGTTGGACCAGCATCGCCCCTTATGAATCAGTCCCGTAATTTTGAACCCAGTGATGTGACGAGACCGGAAACACTTGACCCCGCACTTCCAGAGGTATTTTGGGAACTTGGAGGACATTGCAGCTAGGACAGATTTTTCCCGTACACCAGCCGCCATTAGAGTACACGTCGGTGGATTTGTCGGCGAGAGGCATCGAACCCGCAACTTGCAAGTTACTGACTAGATGCCTTTTCCGACTGGGCCACCTGCGTCCCCAGAATTTAAAAGTAAATCCTGAAATTGCCAGTTTAGCTTTGAACAAAAATCCAAAAGTCGAAAAAAAATTAAATTTTGTATGGTTCCAATTTGAAGTTTATCAATACAAAAAAAATTCAAGCAGTACAAGGTATAAAGGATTTAAAACCTTTTAGTTAAAAAGAGATTTATGTAATTCAAGACGTATCTGTTCTTACAAAATAGAGTCATAGGGTATCAATTAATAATGTTTGACCATTCTGATAAAAAGCTTGAGTATTTCCTCTCACAATGTTAATTGTTATTATTTTAACTAATTATCTATGCTAACTATTTATCACGAGACTCCAGATATCTTTTCAACGGTTTTGTATGAGAGGATCTTATAATAAAATTAAACAAGTTTGACGAGTCAAAAAAAAAATATAAAAAGCTTTTACCTGTTTTTTCTAATAATGATAAAGTTAATGCTTTCCAATCACTTATTTTTAACGTTAATTTATTCAAGTTCAAACATAGTGTGTACATTAGGCTTTATTAAAAATTTACAATCCAATATAATATCAACTAATCTCAACTATTGATATACATCAGTTTTATGGATATTATTTATGAATTCTAGTAACGTTTACTTATTAAAATGCGCATTGTAACGAATCTAATATATTATATTTGATATAATGTAATATATTTTATATAATGTAATATATAATTGATGGGAAAGAATCACAAGAATATATTTTAATAAGCTAACAGTTTAGATAAAAAATCGTTTTCATAGGCATGGACCAGTTCCAACTTGAAATTTCTTCTGAAAGTTTTAATTATAATTCTGAATGATAGAAAGTTACGAAAATACATTTTTTATTTAATTTTAAAAGAAAGTTCAACCATAGCTTGCACATTAGGCTTTATTAAAAATGTACAATTCAATATGTATCAACACATATCAACTATTGATATAGATAAATTTTATGGATTAGTATTTATATTAATAATGAACTGCAGTAATGTCTACATATCAAAATGCGTGTTCAAATGAATCTAATGTATAACATATTTAATGGGATAGAATCACAAACAATATATTTTTATAAGCTATCAGTTTCGATAAAATCTTTTTCATAGGCATGGACCAGTCCCACCTTAAAATTTCTTCTGAAAGTTTTAATTATAACTCTGAATGATGGAAAGTTACGAAAAAAAATTTATTTCATTTTAAAAGAATGTACAAAGCATTTTTGTTCCTATAAGTGATTTCAGTTAATCAAATATAAAATCACTAGAATGGTCTAATGACTATCACATTATTACTTTCGCGGGTTATGGAGCCGACGTAAAGCGTTTAAAAAGAAATTACTTCCGAAACAGAAAACTTCCGAAAAGTTCGTAGGGAGGAAAAAAAACACACACACACACTCTTTCACTTTGAAAAGAACAGATAAGTAAAAAAGATTGAGGAGTAATAGAAAGAAAAGCATTAATTAAAACAAATACGAAAAACACACTCAATCACTCCTTTAACACTTAAAGAGAAAAAAAAATAAAAATATCACAAAGGATTATCACTTTTTAACGGCTTTAGTTGTTGACTCAATAATCGTCCTTAAAGCAATAAAAAAAAATCTAAAAGAGGGAGAGAAGAGATTTTGCGTGCGAAAAATTAAAAACTTAACGATAAAGTTCGATTGTCAACGACTTATTTGACACTTTTCGCTTCTTTTTAATTTATGAATTCAAAGCTCGTTCTTAGAAATTAAAACGGTGCGGAGTTAAGTAAAAAAATGATTTGTTAAAATCGGATCCCGATTATTTGCGCCAAAGCCTCTCACCGTAGCGCATCAAGCAGTCATTTGTTTAATCAGCTTGTCTTTTTATTGTCGACGCTTGTAACAATGATTGCACGCGAATGTATTTGGAGGGAGCAAGCTTAAATTACGTGCATTAAAAAGCGGTTTCTTCCGTTCCTTCGAGAGAACAATAAGGTGCAATTTTGTTAGTCGACTCTTTGGCGCTCGGTAGGTGCGACTCAGTTGACTTATCAAGTGTTCGATCGTAGCATTGTGTTGCACCATGATTATTCTGCTTTTGCTTTTTTTTTTTTTTTTTAAAGCGAACACTGAAATCTACATATTTTCAGAGAAAAAATTAATACCTCTTACATTTGACTGTTCTAAGGAACTAATGAATTCTAGTATTGGAGAAAAATTAAACGCTTCTCAATGCATTTTTTTTTTCAGAGTGTATCCTTGTTTCAGTTTTTTAATGTTCAATGAAATGTTTCATGGTTCTTTAAAAATAAAATTAACGTTTTTTTTTTATTCTAAAAAAATATGAAAGTATGTACATAATGGTACATTCCTAAAAAGAGCATTTCTTCTTAAAATGCAGTTTAAAATACATTTATTTATAAATAATTATGTTTTAGGATTTCTTAGTTTAAAATATTTCGAAACAAATTAATTTTCAGTTTTTCTTTCCAGTGTAGTTTCTGTTATTGATTTCAAGATATTTCAAAGTAAACTATTTATTTTAATTCATACTCTCACTAAGAAATTCCTGCCATCATTTTTATTTTTGAGATGTAATATTAAAATCTACACCACATAAAAATCATTAAAAATTGTTTAAAAATTACTTTTCTAATTTTGTTAATATCAGTCAATACAAGTGTTGAGTTTAATAAAAGAAACGTTTTGATGACGTAGTTGTTTTAATAACGGCCATTGATTAAACAAGCAGTAAAATATCCTGAAGACAGATATTTGTAGACTAATGTTTTATTCCCCCTGAATAAAAAATTTATAATTTTTTTTTATTTATAAGAATATATAAGAAATATCCACTATGTATAAGAAATAATTATAAATAAAAATGCATTCATTAATTTCCATACCTTGATAATAACTTTATGAAACAGACATAAAACGTCTAAAAGAAAGAAAAATGTGGGTTAACTCCTACTTACATATTTTAAAGCTGCTTTTACAATGTGATTTAACAAATGTGCTTCTACTTTTACATGTTAAGTTCATCCAGGCCGTAGCATTAGGGTCTGGGCTAGCGAATTCAAAAATCATTCCCTGGTTGTTTTCTGGTCGAGGAAAATTACTCTTGTTTCTTCTTTACAATCTCAGAGCTAAGTAGCTATATGTAAAACTCCTTAGCAACTTTTAAAGCAATTCTCAAATGTTGTGCTCAATATTTTGTGAAGAGCGCACTTTTGTTGAGTAAACTTGTCCTACACAAACCAGGAAAATAAGATTAATATTGACTAAAACTCCCAAAATTGTAGTAAAATATCAGAACTTTTGTTAGATATCAGTTTAATCCTTATCTTTATGATTTGATATGATCATTTAATGCAATTATTGGGATAATAAATAATGGTCTTTTTATTTTTTTTAATGTGAAACAAGCTTCCCTTGATGATGACTTGAATAGAGTTAATCTGTAAGAATAAAAAGGGTCATAAAAGATCAAAAATTTATTGAAAAGTCTGACAGAAAAAAAATAGGGCATTGTTGTATCTGACTCTGTACTCTCACGGATCTAATGAAGTGCACGTACTAATTTTTACATAGATTTCCTTCTGGGTTTTATTTTTACTTATGAGTGTTTGAGATTAAGCGTATGTAATGCATGTCTTTCTTGAGATATACACAAAAGTGTATTACTTTTTCTTACTAAAATGTTAGAAACGTTTACTTATGTCCAAAATTGTTTCAACTAAGTTTACTTAAAAATATATCATTGAACAAGAATTATTTTACTCTGAATATTATTTATCAATATTTTCTGACATTATAAACCTTCATATGTGGATAAATGTGCAGACTTTTGTAGATGATGGGAATACATTTACTTCAAGAGAAAATTTGCAATTAGCGTTTCATATAGCATTTAATGTACAATACATATTGAATATTGAATGATAAATGAAACATTATCTTTTTTTTTCATTTTTTGTTGCGTACTCCGAAATTTTATTTATTTGCATAATTTTGAACTAAGGAGATTATGTTTACAGGCTGTTACAGGCTTATGTTTACAGGCGGATTAATGTTTACAGGCTGTGTTTAAGTCCTAGTATTACAAAACTAATAGAAGATTGGGTAATTTACTATGGATACTGCAACATCAATATTGATTTATTTTAAATATTACTTTTGTCTGTTCCTTTTCAAATGATAAGCAGTAACTTGACTTTTGTTTATCCTTATCGCCCGTTTGATAAGAATCTACACTTTAGATTTAATGAAGTGCAGGTACTGGACTTCACACTAATTTCCAACTGGGTTTCATACTCATTTGTAGGTGTATGAGAGTAAGCGTGTGTATTTCCTTCCTTTAAAGTTTACCCTTCCAATGGTTTTCTTAAGATTTGTATGGACATCTTCCATGTAGGTTCTAATCTTCTGATAATATTTAGCAGTGCTAAATACCGCAGTTTCAGTTGTTTCAAAATCCGCCAATTTACCCTGTGAGAATTGTGTTTTGTTTGCTGTGGGATAATTACAACACGGGTACTAAATAAGCCGCCTTAATCCGGGTGTTAGATCAAGAGATCAATATCGTGGTTCAAAATATTTCAAATATTTATTCGAGGATCCACGTAAAATAATACAGGAATTCATTGAACTCTTCAACTTCCAACCAGTTTCCACTACATTGATCAATCATCTCTATCCAATTGTGTAGAAGAAGCCTTGTCGCCCGTCATTGATGAAATCAGTTTGAGTTGATAATGGAAAACTGTGCTATTCAAACACTTTAAAGGATTACTTAACCTTTTCCTTACGGGGTGGGATAGCATGTACGGTCCCAAGAATGTATATATATATATATATATATATATATATATATATATTGATTGATTGGGAAGTAATTGGAAAAATGGACCCCGTAAGCTAAAAGTTAATAGAAAGTTGTATGTTGGTTAAATATTATATGTTAACATTTCTAAGAATAATGTCTTCTTTGTCTCATTAAGCTTTAGTGTCTCCTTCATACATCTCTCTGGCGATGGTCTTCCCTGCAGATTTTTTTCAATACCTTTAGTTGCTATTCATTTATTTTATATCTTTATCAATGATTTATTTCAGTAAACTTAAATTTTCATATTTTGTCCAGCAGATAATCATGTAGAGGATAACCTCAAAACTGCTAATGATATGTTGTATGGAAAGGGCGTACAAAGCACGCAGGACAATGGCCATGCGCTACAGAGCAGTAAAGGTAGGCGATTTCCCTATTGCTTTCAAGTCTTCAGATGGAATTGTTTTCAGTATTGAAGACTTAATTAAATTTTTCTGATAATTATTAAACCTAATATATTTATATATTAACAGTTTTCTCAACAACAATCCCTCATTATGATGTCTATAGAAATTTTAAATGAATGGCAAAAGTGAATTCAGATACAAGGAAATACTTTTGTACATTAAACAGTTTCTCAGTTCTGTGTAGGAACATAAAAATTACTCTCTAAAGGAAGAAAAGTAAAAAGTAAATAGAAAATTTATAATTTGGGCACAATTACTCTTTTGGAACCTTATAAAATAATATATTTTACACTTTATTACTTCAAATCAAACACGTAAATTTTCCTTATTAAATAACTTTATCATCTATTTTTATTTAAAGTGCTCAGGTGTCAACACATGTTTTTAATTTTTATGAACCCTTGTTGTGCTAATCCCCAGAAAATACTTTGAATTTTATATAATTATTAGTTGTCTTTATTTATGACCAACTGACCTGGCAATGCTTCGCTATTGCTAGATTTGAGTGAGTGTATATATATATATATATATATATATATATATATATATATATATATATATATATATAGGTTAAATGAACACAATTGAAAGTTTAATATCAATTTTTTTTTTTTTTTTTTTTTTTTTTTTTTTATCCAATGCGGAGGCACTTGTATTTCAAACATTGGCCCTTACTACGCCGCAGTTTTACTGTCCATTTTATTGTGGGGGCACCATATAGGCGGACAGCATTACCCCCTATGAAGGGACGACACGAACGGAGGCATTTTTCGTGGCGCAACGCTGGGACTCGATCTGAGCACCCTCAGCACCGAAAACCAGCGCGCTGTACCACTGGGCCGCCACAAGCCCATCAATTATTTTATTTAGTTAAAATTAGATATTTACTTATACATTATTTTTGTTTTGGATTACATAAATTGTAATTACTATTTTATTCAATTTTACGTTCATTGAAATGCTCTTGGATATACAATGTTTTTGGTGATTCCATTTGGCATATATACAAAAAAAAAAACCTTGATTTTCCTACAAGGGAACGTGCAACGTATAATTGTCCATGAGAAAAAACATGGATTCTCCAAATCCACATACTTGCAATGATTGATCTTGTGATTTGTTTATTGTTATTGCAAAAGCCAGTTTGATTGCAAATTTAAGTCGTTTGAATTCGAATGGCAAATCTGTTGGTATCATTGGTATACGTGGTATTAGCACATCCTCTACTTTTAATTTGACAGTTAAAATTGTTGCTTCAATTACATTGTTTCATAATCTTTTGAAAATATTCTTAACTTTCTTTCTACTGGTCAGCTCGAGTATTTCAATAGCTTTGAACCTTCTCGGGATAACACGGACCATTTTGCAAAAAACCGCATGTAAAACGGTCCAGTAGTTTTTTAGTCTATAGTGGACACACGTGCGAGCATTGCCTTTTATATATATTAGATTATAATGTAGGTGATATTGATATTTTCTATATTCTCTACTAGCCGCCCAGGTTGTGTAGTGGTCAGCGTTCTGGGCTGGCACGCAGTGGGCTTGGGTTCAAATCCTGAATAAGGTTTGGACATTTCCATGTCGTCCCCATCAAAGGGAACAATGCTGGCTCACCTAAAATGGTGCTCCTATAATAAAGTAGCCAGCAAATCGCGGTGAAACAAAGGCAAAGGTCTCACGACAAAGTGACTCGAAAATAGGAATATATATATATATATATATATATATATATATATATATATATATATGTATGTATATATATATATTCTCTACGAGCATTTATATAAGTTACAAAATTGTGATTCATTCCAGATTTTTCCTAAATTCTTTTGAAGGAGTTGCTTGGGATTAAATGTAAATTAAATGTACATAAAGGCTTTATTCAAACTTTAAATAAGTTATACAAATTAGAAAGTATCGTTACATTATACAATCACACAATCAATCTTGTTATCAGCTCTTTAGATATTTCTTTCCGATCTCAGATGTTTAAAACAGAACAAAAAAACTTTAGGGCAGGAAAATGACTCATCGTCAATTTGGAGGTGGCCCCTGAATGGGAGATACCTTCTCAGCGAAAATGCAACAATTAAAACGTTCTTCTTTTAATATGATGAAATTATTTTTGTGAGAACTTTTCAAATCGTGTTATCACGGCTTTTGATTACAAAGTTTGAAATAAGATTTCAAATTATTTTCTATTATAATGTACTTTATGATCAAAAAGCCCCTGCTCGCTCTCGCCTCTCCCCCGAAATAACACTCAAACTGTAAATGTTTAAATTAAAAAGTAATTGTTCGCTTTCTAAGTTAATACATTTTACGGACGAGAAAGAAGACTTTTACGTTTCTCTTTATTATTTTGTGTAATGAACGAAAAAAAGTAAGCTAAGGCTGAAGTTAAAAAAAATCAGATTTTATTATTTAATGTTCAATATATTTAATTTGAAACAAAAGAGGAAAATTCTTTGATGGATTGTGTGATTTTTTTTTCTTTTCAGAATAATTTCAACTTAATAATTCCGAATAATTTCAAGTAAGGTGGACGAGTATTTGTAAATTGTCTAATGGAAGTTTAATTCTAAAGAATAACTCAGATTTTTTCGGCAAAAGTCATAAATCCTGCTCTAATTTCGTAAATACCCATCGCTTTTAATGATATTATATCACAGAAATCAGTTTATTGAGCCAGACCTACAAGAAGTTGATCATCGACATTACTTAAAATTTAAGTTTCAGCTGATGAAAAAAAAAGTGTTAGAACCTTAAAATATCTTTAAAAAGTTTAATTTAGTGAGAAAATGCACTAAACAGCTTAATCTCTGTAATTAATTACAGAAAACACTTCAGTAAATTAGTATTCAATGCATAAAAGTATTCAACAATGCATAAAATGGAGATTTTAAGCCGCACGAAAAGTAATTGCGCATACATTGATTTATACATATACATACACACACGCACGCACGCACACACACACACACACACACACACACACACACACACACATATATATATATATATATATATATATATATATATATATATATATATATACATATATATATACAGTAGTCGATTTCTAGTAATAGAGTTGCCGGAACTGTAACCTTCCGGGGGGTGTGGGAGAGTATTCCAAATTATATATATATATACGTATATATATATATATAATTATATACATATACGTATATATATATATATATGTGTGTGTGTGTGTGTGCAAGTAAGAATTTTATATATATATATATATATATATATATATATATTACTATTTTTAAATATCCCACTTCTCAATGTGTTTAGTATGATAATATCTTATAGAATTAGATTCCATTTTCATGGATAGACCATCGTAAGTTTGACAGTAATCTTTTTTACTTATTCAGCCTTTCATTACATTAAAATAATCGAGATTTTTAAGTCGCAGTAATGTGTTATACATACCATATTGATTATAAATATGTTCTGTTGACTTACTCCGCTTAATAATTTGACAGCTATCTTAAAGAGCGTGTATTTATTGCATGTCATGGCACACGTGTTCTTACTTTATTTGATCATATTTTCCATGCTTGGTATAAGTGGATGGGGATTACGAAAACATTTTAACAACCTTAACGACTATGAACTCTTCGGTGAATTACCGGGCAAACCCTCATTGACCTTCAGTAATGCATTTGATATATGAAGATTAACTTATCATAAATATTTCTAACGTAAATATTTTTAAGACATTAGTATATTAATTCCGTGTCATCTATGCAATATATTTTCAGTTATTATGATATTTGCTTTGACTTAACACTGCTTATCGCATATCATAGAAACATAAAAATTTAATAAACACTTCGGATATATATCAACAAAGGCATCTAACCTAAAATAAAAATCTAACACTAACCGAAATTTATCAGTTAGTAAGGTATGTCCTTAGACAGGTAATTGAGGAATAATTGAGCATGTGATAATTTTTATAATACAGTGAGTACATAAATGAATATCCCAACTTTGCAGTACTGTTGAAAGAAAACTAGACAAAGTACAAACTTGCTGTTCATGGGAAATCAAAAATAACAGTTGAAAGTTTAAATTCGACACAGTTATAAGTGTTCAGTGTGAGCCCCTTTAGTAACACGAAGGATATCGAGGTGGTACGATAACTCATCCCACACTCTTTTCAGCATTGAAAGGCTGCAGATAAGTGTGTCTTAAGTTCGTCAACTTCATTTGATAGCGGTGGAACAAACACCTGATATTTGATGTAGCCCCAGGAAAAAAAAAGTTTGTACTTTGTTTAGTTTTCTTTCAACCCTTCAGCGGGCGTGCCAATTTTCGGAACACCAGCAGGCGCGCGTGGCACAAAGTGCAACGTCTCTTTCAACCATCATAATTCCTTTTGTAATAAACTTTTTTTTTTAAATTGAAAATAATAATTCTGCGTTTTATGACAAGATATAAAATGTTGATAATATTGAGATATATTTATAATTAAAGGTCAAAGAATGCAGTACAATCGCCTTATTTCAAAACTGTCCTTTTTAACGCATCTAAGGACAACTTGCGAATGGATTCCTATTATGTCCAAATACCTAAAAAACAATGAGATTGTCCATCTTCGTGATATGAGAGATACCGTGTAATAGCTGCACATTTGATCGACTACATTAACTGCTGCTTTTGTCGTATTGTAATCCAGTATAATCGCTGGTTTACCACGGTTAAATCAAGACTAACAATGAATGAAAAGGAATACACGGGTCAGAAAATCAGACCTACATTAGAAAGGGTGTAGCTATAAATAGAAACTGCTTAGAACATTCAAACCTTACATGTAAAAACAAACCATTCACAATTACGAAAACGTTGCACTCTGTACACGGGCTCGCTCGCTGAAGGGTTAATAGCTCTGCAAAGTTGGGTTATTCATTTATGTATACACTGTAGTTTAATGTATTTCAAATATTATTTTGTGTGTCTTTTATAACCATCCATTATCATTTTAAGAACAGAACAAGAAATTAATTTATTTTGATTCTGAGAAAAACGAAGACGAGTTGCAACAGAAAAGTTTGTAAGCATGAAGCGGGAGGTTGGATTTCTAGCTAAAAATTATTACAGAGGAAATATTTCTGTTCACCTCTTTCGTTATTACCTAAAGAATAGTTTAAAAAAGAATTAATAATTGTAGTTAGCATGAGCGAAACATGCCTTTAAAAAGCTATCAGAATAACTGACAAAGGAATAAATCTAAATCTTCATTGAGCATAAAACTGGTGACAAAACATGTGAGATTGTCTAAATCAGGGGTTCTCAACATTTTCCAACCCATGTACCCCTTTTTGTGAATCATTAGCTATGCGTACCCCCAACAAAAACACTTTTGTTTTATTAAAATGTGTTATATTAGTTAAAGTTTAACTGTTAAACTGTTAAATAACGAATAGGTAATTTAAATTAAAGACAAGGAATTTTATTTTAATGGACATTTTATTACAAAGTTTTTATTAATCCGACATAAAATTAAAAAAGTCTCAGGAAATAATTAGTGGGAACGCTGGACTTGTTTTTGTTTATAAAGTTCATCAATATTTGGCTCCAGCTTGGATACAGTAGTAACGAGTGACATGTTTGCTTGCTGCTTTACTGATAGTTTTGAGTTTTAAATCATTACTCAAACCTTTGTCACAATTAAAGTCTAGCATTTATCAATATAATTTTGCATACTTTTTGGTAGTTAACCCAAAGGGGTAAATGCACCACCGGTTGAGAACCATCGGTTTAAATAATGCTAGAATCGTCGGAAGAGAGTTCAAAACAAAATGAAGTGTCTTAAAGAGTTAAAAAATTAGCTATGGTGATCGTCCCTTCATAAATAAATAAACATTTAAGAACAGCATAACACAGAAATGATATTCAGAAATAATAAAGACAGAACCAATAAAAATTCAGCAAATCCCCTACCCTTGCTCCCCGTTCTTCGGGCGAAAATTTAACGCGTTTAAACTGAAAGTAAGAAGACATCTCAACTCAGCTCAATATTAATGGAGCGCAAAATTCTTCCCATCTACTCAACTCCGCTTGTCAGCTGTCGTGCATTTAATAATGGAGCCCCGCATTTTGCTGGATGATCAAAACTCATTAAATCAACCCAGTGACAAGGATTTTTTATGCACTTTCTTACGTAATTAGATCTTAGCTTAAAACTTTTCATGCACGAAACAAAGGGAAAAATAAATAGTGAGAGAATTTTTTTTTATTGCTGCATTTCAGAGAGGGTCGGAAAAAAAAAGGCGTAAATGGCTTTAAATAAGTGAGTGCCGTTATAAAATGCTGAAAAAATATTAAAAGTCACTGGTTGCTTCTTACGGTTATAATTTGTTTTTCCTTTTAGAACATCTTTCGCATTATTCTCACTTTAAGTTGTGTATTTTTTCCTGGCCAAAATTTTCACAAAATAATGAAAAAAAATTAATGAAGCATCCAATATTTAATACTATAAGGTGAAGAAAATTTGCTCACAAAAAAAATTAAAAAAATAAGTCATATGTTTTCCTTGTTTTTTTTTCTTTTTTCTTTTTTCCTCTAGTGCATAACTTGATTTACGCTAAGTGCGAGGGAACACATGTTAACGCGAAGAATTCAAGGGGAAAGAAAAAAAGAAATGATTGGCTTCTGGCATAGTATTTGTGCTGTAAAGAAAAAAATGCAATAATTTCAATCTATAGTATATACACCTACAATTTTCTTCAGGCCTACAAAGCCTTTTGTTTCTAGAGGTCTTTTGACTACGCAAAAATTTATGAGTAAAAATTTGGCATTTATGTAAAGTTTGATTTAATTAATAATAAATAGTTTATTTTGTTCTTAGTAAAACGTCAAGGAAATAAAAACAGACTTAACAAATTCATACTTCATTTTATAATGATTTTCAACCATTGTCCTTTTCATTAGAGTTAATAATATATAAATAAAAATCGAACATATGAAAACAAAAATCCATTTACCTCACTCAAAAGTATATATAGTTCATTTTTCTGAAATGAAACAAAATTGAAATACTTTGAGAATTTAGATTTAGAATTAGTGTGTCATTTACCTTTTTCCTGCCGACTAGGTTTCATTGCTATTTCATTGAAAATATGTTGCCAACGTATTAGGTTAAATACATTCTTATTTGTCATTATTTACGCCCAAGTGGTACCTATCTGGATGGAAGTATTTCCAGTTTATGTCCCTCATGCAATCTTGACTAATTAATTTTTCACAAAATTTTTCAATTTACGAAGTTTGAAATAACCCATTTTATAAGATACTCGCTGGAAAACTTTCAATAAAATTGTGGAAATAATAAAAATAACATAGGCAGATGACGCTGCCATGCTTTATCGGCAAAATTAATAGACGGAAGGGCAATTTACAACACCAGCAGTAAAATCTCCTTGTAAGACCTCAAGTTTCATTTGTAACCTTAATTTCATAATGTTACATATTTTTATTCTTTGAAACAAGTTTTATCTTTATACTCAAGTAGATAAAACAGAGAGATCAAAGATAATATTTAATCATCGATACGATTTTTATGCGCATATCTTATGTGGCTTAAATCAAAAAGTTAAACAACACAGCATCAAAAAATCTATTGATACTAAGTCATCCATTATACATTCACTACAAGTGAATATTATTTTGATCTTATCTGGAAGAAAGACACTTTGTTTATGATACTTGTGAGTTGTTCTCCCATTCTCTAAACTATCTTTTAAGTATACTTACCTCTTTAAAATCAATACGTGCCCTTTGTTGTGATTTCAAAATGGAGTGAATTGTTAACTTCAATGTCTCTCTTAAATCTTCATTAGTTCATTTTACAGATACTGCTTAAAATTCACGTAATTTTACCCATCACTTCCAATTCTTTATACTTCCTTTATACTTCCAAAACAAAACTTACAGCCAAAACCTGAAAAAAAATTGATAAAAATGACAGTAGCATTATCAGATTTCCCAACTTTTATCTATTAATTAGTTTATCTTTCTATTTATGAGATTTTTTTAAAGATTTCAAAATACCGAATTAGTAGTAACCTTATTTTTTAATTCCACATTTGATATTTTTTCTAATTTGATAAAAACTGCAAAATTTACAGGGCATTTTACCGAATATAAATATTTTAATTGCAAGTGAAAAGAAAAAATAGTTTATTTTTTAACAGACATTCTATTAGTGAGAATTTAATACTCATAAATATAGATATCTTACAAAGGAATTAAAATATATTTAAAATCATTCGAGTTTAAAATGATTATCAAGAATTTAATTTATGCAGCATTTCATGTATCTTTGGTGCTCGGTATAAACGGCTTAAGTCAAAAACAGGGATTTAAATATACCAAGTTATTGGCTTTTATGCCAATCGCAGAAATATAATTTGGACTTGAGACTTTTTTACAAAGAAATGTCATTTTGTATACAAAATTGTTAGAATTAAGCTTTTTATACACGTCAAAAGATTTTTTTATTTTATCAGTACTAACAAATATCTAAAAATTCCTTTTTTTCACTTAAGCCCTTTATACAGGGCACCGTAGATATTTCACTTTATAATTTGTTGCTCGTGACTTTTGCGCGTTTGCAAGACATTTAGAGAGAAGATTAAAAATTTCAAAAATAAGGACAAATTTCAAAACTTTTGTAAGATTATTAAACTGATATCAAATTTAAAATACTTGAAATTTAGCTAATCAGACTAAATTCTCTTTGGACTTTTTGTTTTTTTTAATTATATATTATTTAAAAAATCGTCTGAAAATAATTCGACAAACCTAATGTAGCTTTCGACTTGGAAACTCATTCAAAATATTCCAATAACCTATGTGTATGTATCTTGAACTCATTTTGTTACCATGCTAAAAAAAGATCCCCGAACGATCGTTTCAATCTTGCGTCAATGCTGAGTCATTGGCAATGAACTCTCCTGCCCCCTTTCCACCCTCAGGTAAAAATCGCACTCCTTTTGTTCACCCCTTTTTTTACCCCCTTCAGCTCCCTGTGACCCTCAACGGAGGGCCCCTGTCATGCTCCCCAGAGGAAATGAGAGATTTTATTTTTAGTTCGATTTTGAGGGGTTCTATTTTTGAGAGTCATTTTTCGGATGAGGCTAAAAGATTCCGCGCTGCTTCCATTTCCACAGACAAATAATTAGAAAGTAAAAATAGTAAAGAAAGGGGACTTGTTAAGGGGCTGATACAGAGTTCAAAGACTTTTCGTAGGAAATGAGACCTGGAGATCTTCTGTTCTAAAAATGAACCCTCTTGAAAAAAAATTACCGCAAAATTGCAGCCCAAATCACGGTAAATTTACTGAAAATTTATTTTTAACCACCAATTATTGCACATGGCAATGCTGCACTGCGGCAGAACTGTGAGCATCAATTAATGCAAATTGTCTCAGATGGCAGTTTTAAGTTATTACAACTACCCCAGGTAGAAGTTTTAAGTTAGTACAATATTTTTTTATAAAGTTAGTGTACCTAACATATAAATCTGTGGCTTGGTACAAGAAGTGCCTAAGTCAGTTTTTTCCAAGATGACTTTGTTTGCTTATATCTCTTTTAAAAAAATATTATTTTCAATGTAAGAAGTACCCATGTCTGTCCGATGCTTTAAAAGCATTTTCTAAACCATTGTACGGACTTGGGTACTTCTTACATTTGAAAATAATACTTTTTTAATGAGACATAAGCAAACAAAGTCATCTTGGAACAAACTGACTTAAGCACTTCTTGTACCAAGCCACAGAAACATATATTAACACATAAATAAGTATAGCAATTTATAATGAAAAAAAGATGAGTAGATATACGTACGCTAAAACACATTTTTAAATATGTATATGTGGGCCATATAAAATGCTGTTTTACCTTCAGGAATGATTGAATTCGGTTTATACTTTATGAACAAACAAAAAAAACCAAAACTCAGAATATTGTTACTGAATGAAAAACAATTTCTTTTTAATATAAAAAAATTCTATTAAAACAAGGACAAATTTCAAAGGACAAAATAAACCTTCTTCTAAAATTGAATTACGAATAGATTTTTTTTATCTGTGTTATGGAAAATCTGTAATTTTTTCCATTCCATGACATATTTTACAGTGCATGATTTCAATCGTCTTTCCATGAAACTGTGACGTTATGAATGTTTTTATTTATTACATGAGTTATTTTCAAGCATGTAATGTTCCTAATATTTTAAATTATCCTGCTCATAATGATTACGAAAATTTTCATGTTCACATTAGCTTGTATTCATAAGCTGATTGCTATATCAATAGTGGATGTCTGAGAAAAAAATCATATCGCATCTAAAAGTTCATCATTAGTAACTTTTGTCCATAACATTGACTCTTTTCATTCTCATTCTCATTTTTCTGATTTAAAATTGAGATTACTTGCTGTTGTTTCCCTACAATTTTGTTTTGTTAAGCCAAGCTGAAAAAGGCGTCTATCAGTATTTCCAGGATTTCTGTATTTTGAAAAATCTAGATAAAACTAGCTTATGTTAAAAAATGTAGGAAAAAAAAACAGCGAGTGGGAGATACCAGATTCCCCGTGTGGTCGAAACAAGCTTCGTTGAAGGTGTCCTAAAGTTCGAGTTATGAATTAAGTCATCGACTTCCCAGCTAACTGGAGCGAGTTTTGAAATTCAAAACTGGAGATTTTTTTTATCTTCCGATAATTCGTGCCAACTAACGCACGCACAAATAAGCAGGTAAAACTGGAAAATACGTATGGCCAAAAAATGACCCTGTGTGCTGTGTAAAAAGAAGTTTTAAAGAATTACGTATATTGTTTTAAATGCGGTTTAATTCAAAGAAATATGAACGCAAAAAATTCCAAGTTTTTATACGTTTAATTTTTTTCTTGGTTTTTCTGATAAATTGCATTTTATTCGTATAATTATTCTTTTTTACGCACGAAATATCGGTAATTCAATGTATTTTAATATAATGGTATGACTTCCATACTGTATAAATTGCAATAAATAAACTTTAGTATGATATTAGTAAATACAGTTCTTTGGTTGTAAACCTGAGTAGAGCATTTAATCAAGCATTTATCTCATTAATTCAGGCTTAAGAATGTACTTTACGACATTATTATTATTTAGAGAAATTGTATTGTGAAACCAATACTCACAGATTAAGTTTTCTGGTAAAACAAATAAATAACACATTTAACCCATTTTAATGTTGTTATACACTTTAAAGATAGTTTGTGTGTGGTTTTTAAGACTCAGTTGAACTGTAAGTTCAGTTTCTCTGATCTTACTTTAAATCCTATAATTTATGAAGAATAACAGTGATTCATTTATTAACATAATTCAAAACCTTACATATACTGTAAAGAAGCGCATAATTGAGAATAAGCATTTTATTCAACATTGTTAATAAAATACTTCTCCCACAAGCGTGTAGATACCTAAGTGGTGACAACACAGGAGAATTACAAAGCGTTATTCAACATTCATGAAACTTCAAATCCTATTAATATTATAATGCTGCCTGGTTTATGTCACACTAGAAACATCGAAAAAAATTACCATAAACTAAGAAAAATCTAAAATTTTCTAGCTCATTGTAGTTTAGTATAATGGTATAATTTCAATACTGTATAAAATGTAATAAACAATTTTCAGTACGTTATTAGTAAATACTGTTCTTTAGCTGTAAACTCGTGTAGAGCATTTAATCAAGCATTTTGCTCGTTAATTGAGGCATGTACTTCTCAAAATTATTATTATTTAGAGAAATTATATAGTGAAACCAATACTCACTGATTAAATTTCTGGGAAAAACACATTGCCCTCTTTTTAATGTTATTATAGACTTAAAAGATAGTCTGTGTGTGGTTGACTCATTTGAACTATAAGTTCAGTTTATTTGATCTTAACTTATAAATCCTATAATTTGTGAAGAATAACAGTGATTCATTTGTTAACATAATTCAAAACCTTACATATACTGTAAAGAAACGCATAATTGAGAATAAACATTTCATTCATCATTGTTAATAAAACACTTCTCCCACAAGCGTATACATAGCTAAGTGGTGACAGCACATGATAATTACAAAGCGTTATTCAACATTCATGAAACTTCAAATCCTATTAATATTATAATGCTGCCTGGTTTATGTCACAATAGAAACATCGAAAAAAATTACTATTAAACTAAAAAAAAACCTAAAATTTTCTTTCCTTTCGAATTTTGCTGTAAAACCAGCGTAAAACTCATAACTAAATGTTTTACCATTGAAGCACGTAATTATATTATTCAAGAGTGTATCTTTAAAAAAAGCAAATAAAAATAGATGTTTGAAAGTAAGCTTTTAAAATTCATTAGCACCAAAACATGAAAAAGCGTCTTTATTTATATTTGAAAAGGTTGAGTCCTCAAACATCAACAGTACTTTAACCACATCTTGAGATCTGTCTTCAGTTATTTATCTTGAATAGACTGAGATTCCTTTGAATATGAAAATTTCAAGTAATCTTCAGGGGAATTTAAACGCGCAAAATGCTATTTTCCAAAAATCTAAGAATCTAAGAACGTTAGTTTTTCAATTGCAATACAGTCCCACTTAAAAAATAAAAAAAAGAGATCTGAACGAAAAACGGTTGCGTAAAGCCATGCAAAGCTCTTCCGGACATGTGTGTGAGAGGGGGGAGGTTATCTTCCACCTACTTCTCCGTCTCGCAAGCTCTTCAATAGAAAACCAATAGCATAAAAAAATCCTTGTCTAGAAATGTAAAGAGATAAAAACGGAACCTTCTGGTCACTTTTATAGAGGAAAACCCTTCAGGGAATTTGTGGCCTTCAGGTCCGGTCGAGCAGTGCGTATTCCGGGGAAGGGAGGCAATCATTGATGGGCGAATACTCCATTCAATGCTTGTAATGCTATTTTAATTCAGTTCTAATGGCAATAATTTTGAATGCGTTTCTGACCCAAACATTTTATTTTTTTGTATCTTATGTCATGATATACAAGCAAACAAGGCTTACTCTACCATTCATTCTTAAATGTCTTTGAGATAAACGTGGAAACACAAAAAAAAGGTGTCTTATAAATCAGTGAGGCAAAAAGAATAGTACAATTTAGAGTTACATCTCCTACTTCGAGAATTTAAAAAATGTAGTTTTTTCTATCTTGCAATATTATATGCAATGTTATAACCCCTGCTGATTTTTACTAATACTCCCATTCTTTAAAAATATTGTCTGGTTCCTCTATTACGTCTAAAAATTGTCTTTAATGCCATAAGTTCATTTATAATTATGATGTGTCTCGTCGACAAATATTATATATATAACTATATATATATATAAATATATATATATATATATATATATATATATATATATATATATATATATATATATATATATATATATATATATATATATATATATATATATATATATATATAGAGAGAGAGAGAGAGAGAGAGAGAGAGAGAGAGAGAGAGGGGGGGGGCAGGGTTATCAGGAAAGAATCATCCGATTACAAAATTTAATATTTTCCATGATTACAAACAGAAAATTATAATTAATATGCCATTGTAAACGAAAAATGTTAAATTTTTAGTTTGTAACATTTTTGACACTCAACACACACACTACCACACCATTGGATTGGTCACAGTGCAGCCGATGATTTGGTTCTACACAGGTATCCTCCTAGGTCACCAGACTTAACCCCATGCGACTTCTTCCTTTGGGGATATGTCAAAGATCTTGTGTTCATACCACCTTTGCCTAAAAGTTTGTCCGAACTTAAACAACGCATTTGTGATGCTTTACAAACAGTTAATAGTGAAACATTACAAAGTGTTTGGCAAGAAATGGCATATCCAAATGATATTATACGGATGACTAAAGGAAGTCATATCGAACACCTGTGAAAAAAAAATTTAACATTTTTTTCTTTACAACAACATATTAATCATAATATTCTGCTTGTAATTATGGAAAATATTAAATATTGTAAACGGATGATTCTTTCCTGATAATCTTGTATGTATATATACTATCTGAAAACCCGCACTTTGCTACGGAGTACATTCAAATTAAATACAATGGTCAATGTATGCAATTAAGGCCAAAAAATTAAATATATGTATATATATATGTATAATAAATACGACGATCAATGTATACAATGGATGTAAAAAAAAGAAAATATATTTATAAAAAAAAAATTGTAAGATATTTTTTATAGACAAAATAATGTAGAAGAAAATATTCAAATTAAATCTAATAGGACATAAAGAATATAGTACCGTTAATATAGTATAGTTTGAGGAACATATCTTTTACTGTATTTTAATATTTTTTTGGATAATGTCCAATCGTCTGCAGCATTAGCAAGGGGAAAAATTTTTTTTGTCTATTTCATTGTTATGGATGGGGCGATAAATTTATTTAAAGTACCAGAAAAAGAAATCACGTGATCAGCATTTAATAAATTTAATTCTAAAATTCAATCTTTAAAAATTCACCAAGTATCTGAAAATGGAGGTAAAGATTCGAAAAATATTTCATTTAAAAGGAATTTTTATGAACTTTCTCGTGATATAAATTTCATAACCCACAAATAATTATTTTAAATGCAAACTTTAAGGATGTTACTAAAACATCTTAAAAATTTTATTTTAAAAAAATCTAAGAATAATTTTTTAAAAATCTTTCTTAGTGCACCCCTACACTATAAGAAGAATCGCCATGCAAAATTTAAGGCCTTTTGATCCAGCGGTTTGGTCTGTGAGTTGTATGTCAGTGAGTCAGTCAGTTACGGAACTGTTTTATATATAGAGATATAAATATATATATATACATGATAAAAAAGATTTTATTCTTTAAGTTTCGGGGCTCCTTTTCCTCTGGTTAATTTTAAGTGCGTGAGCCTGACTTAGGTATTATTAATGACTTGTCTATGATCTTTTATCTATAAAAATATTAAAATAGATTAGTTAAGTGTTAACATTTCACTTGAAGAATATACCCTTCAAGCTAATTTCTGATGACTGAACGAAGTACATCAACCCCTGAACGTTTTCTCCCTTGAAATAAGCGCTAGCGTGCTCTCATCTCTCCCATCTCTTTTCCGCAAAACTCCTCTCTGCATTTATAAGCCTGAAAGCGTCCCAGGAACTGTTTACCCATCCCGATATTTCAAAAAAATCTTTGCGCGGCAACAAGCAAACATTCTTCTAAACTTCTCCCGACTATTAAGACATCCATGCAGCCCGATCCATCATATTTCAGGAAGCAGGGCACACATTGCACAATATTTATGGTGGACAACATGCCATGCTATACTTCAACTCAACTCTCCTTAACTTTCATTCCAGTAGCACAGTACAAAGTGGTTGATCATTATTCACCAATAAAAGATTAATCACGCTCTGCAGTGTCAAGCAGTCTGGCATGTACCTGAGATCAATAAGAATTCCGGTGTCTGGTTAGAATGGCTGAACACGTGTATATTAAAGAGGACATCTTAATTATATCATTCCTAACAAAGCAAAAGCGCCGTTCTTCCATGACCTATTTACTATTCACAAAAAGGAGATATTCTTGTAAAAATTAGGCAGACACGATATTATGAGGATCGCTTATGCATATGTACATTAATTATATACATGTATTCACTAATGAACAGGTTAGTTGATTAATATATAAATTAGTTTTTATGGTTGCGCTGTCAAATCTTCTTTCATTTTTTAACTTACAAAATATAGTCAGAGGATAAACAGTAAATATGAGTTTTTACGTTTGTTAATTTTATTTCTCTTTTAGATCACGATAAATTTATTTTCGGGATTTTATTTTATAGTATTATCATAACTTTTCAATTGTATGGACGTTTTATTTTTGAACAGATGTACTAATATTTTTTTTTCAAAGAACTTGGTTTATTTTTTACTGGATCTTTAACATTTGTTTCTTTTATTGTAAATCTGTTTTACTTCAGTGTATAAGGGTGTTGGAATTAAGACAGTGTTAGAATTAAGACAAGGTCATTCCTTGGGTCACCCATTATTAATCGGTTTTGAAGAATTCAAGTTAATTTCAAGTATTGTAAAGTAATTAAAGGGATTTATTTTTTCAAGAATTGCATATTTCAATCCATCCGCTTTACTCATAACTCTGAATCGCAATTACTAAATTCGCAGTATTTTTACTAGCAAACTTACCTGATTCCACATAACTATATGTTTTATATCAAAACTTTTGGCTGATTTGCCCTCTTTTAGAATAATGGAGGAATTTGATTTCCGTTTACTGGGCTTAGAGTCCCATTGTACCATAATACCGACTCATTATATTTATCTGATAAAAGATAAATATAATAAGTCGATTTCACTTAATATATCTTGGCTTGATATATTAAGGGAAAATTCATATATTGAAACATATATATCGAATGTTATTTGAAGATTGTTTGTTATAGGACATTAATGAATGCATATGGACCATATTCTTCCACTTCTAAAACATTTGTCATTAAATTCCCTTGGGCCTCTCATATTACACAATATATTATTGCGCGTTTAGATTTAACAAATAAAATACCATATATAGGCTATAACTATAAAAAGTTTTTTCTTCACAAATAGTTGTGTAAGAGACTGATGAGTTTACATAAATAACTCAAAGCAACAGTAAACATTATATTAAAAAAAACACTCGATTAACAGACTTCTCATAAAATAAGCACAGAATTGGAAATGTTTTGTATAGAGGTTCTAAATGTATAAATCTAGGTCTGTCACAGTGCTTTAAAACTTTCCAATAAATTCACTAGAAATTGCAAAGCTTAAAAACTTTTAACCGAACTCAACAAATACTTTTTTTGTCACCAATTTTCTCCAATTTTCGCCTCCAGAGCATAACTTCACTCATACAATAATGCATTCAAAGAACTGGAATTTCTGCGTCAAGTTTTAAGCAGATAGGAAAGAAACTTCGTCGAGGAATTCGTTATAACGTAAGGAAAATAGAAAGAGAACAGCAGCATGAGGTATCTACTAAAATAAGTCAATCAAGCAAAAAAAAATTACAGATCTTTAAATTGTAAGGAGAGCATTGTGCCACTAGTTTATTTAACAGTGTATAAAATGCAGGACGATGCAGATGACATTCATTGAGTTGGTGAAAGTGAAATAGAAAGAGGATACCCGGCATTGTTAGTTTAAATACGATTGATTGACTCCAGAGGTAATATTGGCGTTGCTGACAACCGTCAAATGCTACTGTAAACTTACTTTTTTTCACAATCTCTATTTACACAAATTCAAGTACGTGTTTTTTTTTTTCCATACTCATATATTTTTTGTGTCTGTTTTTAAACCCATATATGTTCGATTTGTGCGTACCAGTATCATGACCGCATTCGAGCAAATTGTGATCTTGTAACATCGAGTTCCTCTTTTAATTTATTATTTTAGGTGAACACCAAGTTTTTTGTTTGCAAGAGTTAAAAAAAAAGTCTTTTTTTTTCCTTCCGTTTAATGTTACTTCTTGAATTTCAAAGATCCCTTAGGGTAGCTCTATTTTTTTCCTTACTTTCGAACTTCTCTAGCTAACTCTGAACTCTTAATCCTGTTGGTGCTGCGAATATCTTAAAGCAAATGCATTCCCTCTCCCTTACACCTCAGTTCGATAACTTTTATCCAGCGGAGAACAATAGCGGCTGCTCTCAAGTGGGGACAAAAGCGACACTAAAACAGCAAAGGCATGTTTGATTTGCATCCTCTCTCCTATAAGTTATTCTGCCGAACCAATTACACCAATAAGAACACGCTGCCGAAACCAGAAGGAATTCTTTCAAAGTGATTCCCTTTGTCAACGAACCAAAGAATTCTTCTAATCCGGGCATTGCTTGTGTACGACTAATCATTCTTTTCCGCGACCATCCTGCTACCTGCGGGGATTTAAAAGGACACGAATATGATTCCCGACACCTATTCACCGCCGAATCGAGTCATTTCGTTTAATTGCTCCGAAAACTCGTAAGGATTCGAATCTTTCAAACAATATTAGCAATTTTCGCAGCCCCGGTCCCCGTTTTAGATTAAAATCCTGGGTCCATTGTGTGCCGGCTCGTGCTTCGTCCAAAACCCAGCAGGAGCGATGAATTTTGAAAAGGGGGTACACCACGTGACGGTTTTACATATGCAAAACGGTCTCTGCAACCCCCTCCGTATACTTTCTGAAGCCCTAGATTTCCTGCCACCACACCCTGTAAAGTCTCCGTCTCTAATCCCTGCTCATGCTGCGCCGATGTCGAAATCTTTAATTAATTATCAAACTCGGCGAGCAAAAATACTTTAAAATTTTCACCAGCGCCTTGAAAATTGCTAGGAGAGAGAGAGACTAGCATTAATTCAGTGCCAAAGATCAGCGCTATTCTCTTTTCTCAAGATTAAAAATTTCGCAGCCCTCAGCAATAATATTTGCCGGATTAAAATCTAATTAAAGAAGTGGGGGAGATTGTATTTTTGGTCGCCGTTGATCTACTGTAGATTTTGACAAGCTTCTTTATTCTCTGCTGAGATTTTTCCCCGGCACTCGAAAAGAGGTGACGGATAAATATTTGAAAACTTACTTTTTTTCCCCCCTCCCCTGATAAACGAGAAGGGAATAATCCGTGAAATGCGATTTCCAGCGACTCAGATCTAGTTTACACTAATAATAAATTCTTCTCGCGTAAGATGATGAAATTGCTCAGATCAAAAGGCTTGAATCTTAATTTATGAATAAAATATATACCTTTACAGTATTACTGGAAACAAAGCGTGCTAAGAAATTTTTTAATCTCATTCAAGTTATATGAAATTTCTATCTAAATATTTTATCCTGATTACGAAAGTTTTCGAGACAGGAGTGGCATTGAAGATGGTTAATGTATTCATTATCTTAGCTCTTTTAATCTCTGAAGAAACAAATCTGCTGGAATAGAGGATAATAGTAATTTTATTAGAATAAAAATAATGTTCCTACTTCTCAATAGCTTTTTCATCGGAAGTAGATATTTCTTTCTTTTTTATTCTGGAAAAATTATGATAACATATTTTTATATAATATACCGTATTTTTTGGACCATAAGACGCACCGGACGATAAGACCCACCTCAAATGTATGGGAGGATTTTTAGAAAAGAATATTTTGCATTTGGTTAGGTATTGAAATATATTTTCAATTTCTTACTTAATAAAGATAATATATATATATATATATATATATATATATATATATATATATATATATATATATAATATATATAATAAAATATTCAGTTTATTTTAACCTTTAGCCTACGGGGCCCATTTTTCCGTTTCCCTTTTTAGAACAAGAAATTTCATAACCCCTTTGTAGGAACAGCCAGTAAGGGGGTTATATATATATATATATATATATATAGTGCCCGGTATAAAGGGCTTAAGTTTAAAAAAAGTGAGTTTTAGATATTTGTTAGTATTGATAAAAACAACCAAATATCTTTTGACTTATATAAAAGGCTTAAGTCTATCAATTTTGGTATACAAAAGTACATTTCTTTGTACAAAAGACTCAAGTCGAAAATATTGTTCTGCAATTGATATAAAAGCCATTAACTTGGTATATTTAAATCACTGTTTTTGACTTAAGCCCTTTATACCGGGCACTATATATACACACACACACATATATATTTTCATTCTTGGGCCCGTATTCTTCGGATACATGCTATCCCACCCCATAAGGAAAAGGTTAATGTTACCTTCTGACCATAAGAAGCATCCCAATTTTAAGTCGATTTTTTTATGCAAAAAGGTACGTCTTATGGTCCAAAAAATAAGGTACTTTTTTATACTATCTTTTATAAAAACTTTATGAATCATAACATATTAATCAAGGCACACTGTAAATAATGACATTGGAAAATCAGATTACCTCACATTGTGGCTCGAAAGTTAGGCGACCGGAAATTGGTTCCTGTATTACACTGGTGCTCGACCATAAGAAAGAACAATTACTCATATTTCGCACTCATCGCACGAATGAAAACAAATGTGAAAAAAAATCATGGAAAAAAAAAGACAGCATAGTCTATTTAAGAAAAATAAATCTGAAAATTAAAACGTGCTGCCTATTCAATGCCACTGGCCTCAAAAAGAGGGGAATTAAAATATAAAAATAAGATTCCGTCTAATCAGCGTGAAAGTTCAGTTGCTAGAACGTAGGCCTTGAGGCTATTCCAGTGCCAGAAGATTATCGTTACAACAAATTCAATTATTAAAAACCAAACAGTTTCTACAGTTTTACGTTTTTTTTTTTTACATCTGCATTTCGATTGGATTATCGAATTTTATCACAGTGACTTACATAAGACAGGAGAAGGGACATTTTTTTTTTCTTTGGGTAGGGGGAGGGGTTTGAAATAATCTCCAGCTAAAATTTTTGGTCTTTGATGTACATGAAAAAAGGACTTCAGTTTGTGATCACTCAAAATTATTTTTATAATGCGCTAAGAATTGATTTTTGAGTGTTACACTATAAGTATCTCTTAACTGGTAAACAATAAAGTATTGTTATTTCATCAATTTTTCTGAAACTATGTCAAATGTTTCAGTAATGAGGACGTTAGCACTACCATTGAAATAAATGCATTTGTTTGGTTTAAAACAACATTCATATTCGGAATCAAAACTCTAATTTGGCATTAAATATTTGGAAATAATAGCAGATTTTATTTTTTGACTAACGATCTTAATTACTTAGTAAAGGTATTATCTACTGGATATTATAAGCTAATATTCTTTTCTTTCTGAAAGGTTTCAGGAAATGAAACAGATAAAAATATCCATTCAATATTCGCTGAATTCAAATTTTTCAAAATTTATGAATTTATTAATAAATGTACCCCTTTAGCGTGTAAAACTTTTCATGATTCAATCCACTAAACCAATCTAAACCTGCTCAAAAATTATCTCACTGTAAGATCAAAATATCAGCAATTAGATACTGCAAACTTATTTTGTCGAATTTCATGTAAGATAAAACTCTACATCTCTCTAAACAAAACACTTCAAGTTACAATAGGAATCCTTACTATTCATAAAGAAACCAGCTTTTGTGCCGCTGATAGAGCTTTTCGCAGAATGGACTTACGAACTGAAATTTTGTTGTGCTATCTTGTAATTTTGAAGCCTGTAGAAATTCTGCGTCTTTCATAGCTCATAATAGATTAAGAGTTGTTTATCAGTTCTCAGAAATGAACAGAGGTTTTTAAAGTTATGAGTATTCATTACTAAGTGTGTTTTGAATTATCTGAAACCCGACTCCCTGTCTATGGGTCATCTTAAAATCTCTCCATGAAAGTGGTCAGAAAGTTGCCCTAACTTAATCCGTAATCTTCTCTTAGACTACCGATTGTAGAAGCATACTCGTAGAAATTAAGAACAGGCCCGTGGGAAAACGTGTTTATTCAGATATTGATCTCCCCTTCCCTAGTCCAACGTTACATGGCAGAAGAAAATTTACACTTCAGGATGGTATTCACTAGATAAGATTCAACCTCGCTAACTATCTGTCTCAGAAACAGAGCTACCTTGAACCGCTGTGTCTGTACTCTACCCCTGAAACTCCCAACCGTTATATACTTGGCTCTTGAGACGTTTGGGATGTTAGCTGCATCCCTAGGCAGATAGCCAACGAGATGACAGGAAAGAATTAGCGAAAAATAGTATAGATAAGTACAATGAATGTAAAAAAAAATGCATGTTCTTGACGTCCCAATTATTTTAGAAGTGTATGATCCATCGGCATTCTCTAATTCTACTGGTAGATTAATGATTTTTAAGTCGGAAATTGGCAAATTAGGAAAGGAAAACTGACTATTTCATTAATCTATTTTTCAGAAAAACTCCCTTAAATTTTTATTGGCATTTTCGCAATATAAATTTCTTTTTGAAAATACAACGGTGAGAGGAAGTACCCTTCTATCTAATAATAATTTATTTTATTGCATTTCTTTCTCAGTTTTGTTATACAAACACATTTTTAACGAATATTTTCCATCAGCACATATTTTCCTGTCAAGACCCTGTCTTCAAAGGCTATTGTACTGTTACAGGATTAATAACTTGATGCAAAAATTCGCATTCTATTTTAACCTGATACGCCTGTCTCTACCCAAAGTGAACTGAAATGACATAACAATCAGTGGTTATTTCTATTGTTTGTATGTCCTGTTGCACCGAATCTCCCACCCAGGGTAGCAACTAAAGGAAATACACTTGAGTTTAATTTAGAGACAAATGAAGACGTCACAGATGTTATAGGTGTCACTCCTTGGGCGGTGACTGCAAACCATCCTAACGAGGACACTCATTGTTATTAATGAGGGGTTCATTTTTGGGTTAATTGGCTACTAACTTTCCTACTGGGAGGGGACAGTGTTTTTCATTAGATTCTCATTAGATTGGAATCAGGATGCATTTGGAGGAATACACATCCTTGTGGATGAAGGTTCCTGTCATGAAAATTGGGAAATTGATATCCTGGTATGCCAAATAAGAGCCCTTGAACGCCGTTGCGAAAGCTTTAAGAAAGTTATCGGAATACTTGAAATTACGTAATATATTTCTCGTAATGGTTTTTGAATATACGCATTTTTTTTTAATATTTGTATTCTGAACAAGATGAATTAGATTGAAATAACAAAAGTAAGATTCAACTACGGTGGAAAACAAGATGCTGTCATCACAATAATATAAAAACTGATAGCCATATATTGATGTATGCGTCTCCAAAGAAGTGTGTTGAAATGATAACTACCATACCTAGTCTTTATACATGTTTGTGAAGTCAAGTCCGGCTGAAGGTATTCAAAGGTCATGACTTATTTTTACGGAACTTCCCATTAGAATTTTTAAAAAAATTATTTAAATAGAAAGAACATCTCACCAGGTTTTAATATCAATCATAGATTTCGATCATAGTATCATAGATTTCGATGTGTGCACCTTTTGTTGAACGACAATCGTCTAAATGGTAATCCAGTTCGCTCCAAGTGTTTCGTAGCATATCAGGAATCATTACACGAATTGCTTGAATGATACGCTTCTTCAATTCATCCACAGTTTCAATTTTTTTATACACAATGGATTTAATGAATCTCCAAGCAAAAAAGTCTAATAACGCCTGATATGCCACGAAACACTTGGAGAGAACTGGATTACCATTTAGACGTGCTACAAAAGGTGCACACATCGAAATCTGTGGTACTATGATAGAAATCTATGATTAATATTAAAACTTGATGAGATGTTCTTTCTATTTAAAAAAAAATTAATTCTAATGAGTAATTCCTTAGAAATAAGTCATGACTTTTGGATACCTTCAGCCCAGACACCATGTATTCTAATATCTTGACATTTATATGAAGTCTGGCATCCTAATATTTATATATATAGCTTCATATCTTTTTTTAGTAAACTCGACCAGTATTTGTTTACATATACAGGTTAAAAGGTTATGATTAGTTGAATGATTATATTGTTTTCGAAATAGCTTGAAACAAATATTATGCAACTGGGTTTGCCAGCCATAAAAAATCGTGCGTAAACCCATATACTCACTGTCCATTTTTCTCATCTGCTTATACTTGGTCAATAACATATTTTCAAATTTAATAATTTTATATTTTTAATTTCAAAGCTGGGGTAAAAACAACTAGGTCTGCACACCCTCAAGAAGACCTATGTCTGAATGCTTATCTCAATGATAACAAAATGGAAAAAATACTAATAAAAATTTGCATTCCCTATATTTGTTTTTTACACATGAGCAAGCTGATCATGGAAGTTATTTGCTTTCGGAATTCTGATTTCAGCAAATGATGCCGAATTAATACATCTCGAATAAATATCGTGATCTAATCAAATACCACGGATATAAAAATAATAACTGAGGCGCATAAAAATATTTTAATTCCAGGTAAACATTTTCTTGAAGTTCAATTTATGAGAGATTATGAAGAATAAATTTGATAGTTGTTCTCTCTCACAAATTAAATACTCTATTTCTCTTTTTACTCCAAAAATATTCCATTTTATAAATTAAAAAAAAACCTGAAATAGTTTTTGAATAATCTGTGTATGAATATAAAAGCTTACATTTTATTACATGCTGCAGTTATAAAGAATAGTTACATGAGTTCCACACTGTTCCATAGTTTGTTAGTTCTCCACAGAGTTGGCTCGAATCCTTAACAAATTCTCTGGAGGCACATTCACGGGACAACTGGATTTCATATAATTTTTGAAATGAACAAATAAATTATTTATATGTGGTTATGAAATTTACTGTATATTACGTCTTAAAACTGTTTAAGCTAAATTCAAATTGTGATCTCATGATTTGAAAATATAGGATTTCCTCAATTTAATATCACATATTTGACGTTTATTGCACCAAATTACTGTTATTTTGTAATTTGACTCTGAAGTGTAAAATAACAGTACTTTAATGCAATAAATGCTTGTTCAAATCAAATGATCTCATTCAGAAGTAGTACAAGCAAACGAAAAAATGAAAGCATTATAATTTATAAAGAATCATGTCTTACTGCACCGTCAATAATTTTCTTTATCTCAGGTAACGGATGACTTACTAATACCAAAATGTTCACCTTCTGCTTTTCAATCGATTTTAAATTATATGTAGAAACAAAAGCAGTATAACTTTTGGAAGTTCATGGATGGCAGCAATTTTATGTTTACATGTAAAATAATATACATTATCTAGGATCATAAATCAGTAGTATAGCATTTACTCTCAAATATGAAATTTTGCTTTCGTTCAAGTAAAATACAGCATCTAACTATATCTGGCGATGACTTTATATTAAAACAAAAGCAGTATAACTTTTAGAAATTCATGCATGGCATCAAGTTTATGTTTACATGTAAGATAATATACATTATCTAGGATCATAAATCAGTAGTATAGCATTTACTCTCAAATATGAAATTTTGCTTTCGTTGAAGTAGAATATAGCATCTAACTATATCTGGCGATGACTTTACATTAAAAAAAAAAAGCAGTATAACTTTTTGAAGATCATGCATGGCAGCAAGTTTATGTTTACATGTAAGATAATATACATTATCTACGATCATAAATCAGTTGTTTAGCATTTACTCTAAAATATGAAATTTTGCTTTAGCTGAAGTAAAATACAGCATCTAACCATATCTGGCAATGATTTTATATTAATACCAAATGATATTTTTAAAAAGCATAAGGAATCAAAGGCCGAACTCTTCCTCAAAAAAGATAAAATATAATATTTTATTGCGACAGCGCATTTTTAATTAGAACTTCGCCGCTCCCAAATTGCTCAAATACTGCAAGGAAACAAATAATTTGAAAAAAAAAATTTTTGATGGATCCGCCAAGGGCGTGACATGGAAATCCAATGGTAAGAAGATGGTGAGGTTCGAACTTTTCCCCGATCATAGTTTGTTTTTAATGAGAGGAAAAAATTTGAATGAGGGCATTGTAAGGGACATGAACGTTACATATTTCAGGTCACTGAGATCAGAATTTCACCTTCTCAACTGCCTTGCACTCCATCTTCATCCTTTTAGGACCGGTACTGGGAAGTAAAATACTGTTGCTTCCATCCTTTCTTTGTATGTGTATTTGACCTGTATCTGTTTTCGTGTTGTTGGCATCAGGTGTCTTTGTAACCGACCATTAGGAATTTTAAAAAAAATAGAATTTCATACTTTATTTTTCTTTAAAAAAGTTCATTTCAAAACGTTCCTTTGAAGACACAGGCTTTCATAATTGTTTGGAAACCGGGGTAGACATAAGTGTTTCACATTTTAATACCGGATGATATTTTTCTCCGGACCATAAATCAAAAAGCCTAACTCTTCCTCCGAAGTATGAAATTACATTTTATTGTTGTAATAAACGTTTGGTCACGCCCTCCGGCCCACTTCTAGATTATTTGCAAGCGAAAAAAAAAAAAAAAGGGCAGAAACATATTCCGAATTCCATTTCTAGGGGAACAGTGGGTGTTCCTCCGGGTCAAACCTCGTGCAGCTAATGAAGAAGCCTAGAAGTGACGAAGATAATTATCGCCCATTAATTCTTCCGAACCGTTCGAGGATGTTATTAAATGTTCAGGGCGGTCCGAGGTAAAGGCGCGTGGCAAACAGGAAATACTTAGACTTTTCCTCCAAGTACTTCTTGATATGCTTTCGGCGGGCTGAGAGACATAAAAATTGAAATTAATCGCCAGCAGTTTCTACTTGAGAAAGAAATCCCTTTCATGAGGACAAGGGGGGGGGGGGATTATAAATATTCAATAAATAGCAAAAAAATATTTTTTTAGAAGTTTCAGATTAAGTGCTCTTTTTTTTTACATACATTTTCGTCATATTTTCCCCACGCACTTGTCAAAATAAAGTAAAATTCGAGTTCTCTAATGGTGAATAATATTCTTGGTTTTTACATCCTTTCCAAAAGCAAAAGTACAGATCCAATATTTTTTTCTTAAATGGGAACTGGTATTTCTAGCTAGGCACAAAAAATATTTGGCAAAAAAACCTAAATTTCCTCACACACGACATACATTCATTCATACATACACACACACACACATGCAACATGCACATTTCTATCTCTCTCTCTCTCTCTCTCTCTATATATATATATATATATATATATATATATATATATATATATATATATATATATATAAGCTGAAGGATGGTTTAAGTGTGCAATTAGAACACAATGGAGCTCTTTAACTGACCAAAAAATTTTACATAAAGAATTTTAAGAGGAATTTCAAATTCAGATTTTATCCGTATACGTGAAGATCACTTTCTATGATCTGCAGGTAAGTGTATATGTGTATGAGTGTGTACGTATCAATGGCTATGAAGGACTTAAGCCCCACTTTTATCTGTTAAATGATAATACTATATTTATTTAGATTATTTTAGAATAAAACTGAATGAGAATATTTTTTGAGACGTAATATATTGTTATGTCTCATTATTTTAATGAAACAAGGTTAAATTCTCGTTTAATATTTTTACCATTTTTAAGTAAGTCCATTTAACACCTAGTTAAAAAATCAAGTATACTGAGATATCATTTGAACATACTTTGCTTTATTAGATTTTAAAATGAGCTTTACAAAAATTAAAAATTATTGTAATGAACAGTATTATTCGTCTTCTTACGCTTAACAAACTTAATCACCGGGTACAGTATTTATGTACTTAAAAAAATACTGAAGTATATATATATATATATATATATATATATATATATATATATATATATATATATATATATATATATATATATATATATATAGTTAATTATTTTTAAAACAATTGCATTTAGCATTTTATTGTAAAAATGATGAATATGAGTCTTTTTTTCCAAAAATATGATTCTGTAGGGACTGATAATATGTGGTTATATATATTTAATATTAGACATAGCTTAGTGACTTTAAAAATATTTCTTGGTTAGAATAAAAATTAAGTTAGGAATATGACATTTTTGCTAAAATTAGCTCTGCTTAAAAACTAACAGCTTGTCTTTAAAATATTTTTGACATAAATGCTATTTGTATAAAATTATAAAATCCCTCTGAAAAAAAAATTCGTCTCGAAATGATTTTCCAAGAAGTCCTGCTATAATAATTCATATATATACATATCACCATATATATATATATATATATATATATATATATATATATATATATATATATATATATATATATATGGTGCCCAGTATAAAGGGCTTAAGTCAAAAAAAGTGATTTTTATATATTTGTTAGCATTGGTAAAAAAAATCTTTTGACTTGTATAAAAGGCTTAAGTCTATCAATTTTGTATACAAAAGTACAATTTCTTTATACAAGAGACTCAAGTCGAAATTGTCCTGCGATTAGTAAAAAAGCCAATAACTTGGCATATTTAAATCACTGTTTTTGACTTAAGCCCTTTATACCGGGCACTATAGAATTATCCCCAGATTTCGAGAAAAAGAATCAATTTCCATGCTTTACAATCTCGACAAGGATTAGAAGCAACTCTTTTTTAAATGATTCAAGACTGTTCACTTATTAATTTCCAGGTTGCATTCACCAATCAACAAATCTGAACACAGGCGAATACAACAAATCTGTGTTATAAAATTATAAAGATATAAAAAAAGAGTTCGTAAAAAAAAGCTATTTAAAAAAATAGTGTCATTGTGTAACGGCGACACGCGCACACGCTCAGTTTTTACCCCCTCTTTCCAAATTCAAACATTTTCTTCCGTTAAATCCCCATTTCGCAGATGTTTCGCGTGCGCAAAGGGTTGAACAAAGGCATCTCGATGACAAAACGCCCCGAAAAGAATGGTACGCAAAAAACTTAAGGCAGGTGGGTTTTTGTTCCAACATTTTATTTCCATTCCCTACATTTTAAGACCAGGTGCTGCACAGGAGACCTGCCTACGGGACTGTATCCCCGGTAGGTCGATGAACTGACTCCCTCCCCCCTTGAACCTTAATATGATCACTGACGTTGCATAAAAAAAATATCACCGATATATACTGTTTGACATATTAAACTAAATACTGAATATAGAGCATTACTTGATGCTACTTGCTACTCAGTATGCATTTTGCCGCCTACTGAATCATCGGAGGATGGTAGGTACAATTTTTCAAATCTTGTTTTTATGTATTTATAGATTATTTTTAAGCTTTATAAGACCAAAGATGCTTTATAAAAACTAGATTTATTACCCGGCTTCACTCGGAATTCAGTTTCTGTTATTATTTTTTTCAATGATTAGCCTCATGTTATGATGTTCTAAAGTTATAACAACTCTTAAACAAATTAATTTCATTTTTTTCAGTAATAAAAAATTCCTTTATTAAATAGTTTGTTATTATTTTAATACTTGCCAATACAACATTTTTTGTTTCTTTTTTATCATCTGCGACAATGTAAAATTCTAATTGATTTCTTTCTCTAGACATTCCCACATATAGCTGACCATGCGAAAAACATATGTAGGATATAAACGTATATACTACATAAACATGTAGTTCATATACGTGGCAACCGCGGAATATTTCTTTTTAAAAATGAAAATATAAAGATGGAAAGTCATTCATTTTCAATGAATGTGAGCAGACGATTTAGTTTTGAGAAAGAATTACAATCATGAAATATGTGTATATTCTAATTAAGAAAATCTAAAAGTGGTATTGAAACGTAGCAGACGATTTAGTTTTGAGAAAGAATTCCGAGCATGAAATATGTGTATATATTTTTTCTACAAATAAATCTGCCAATATATGAATAAATCACGTTTTTAATTCATGTCTATTTATTTTTACGCAAATGTTATAATTTAATTGGCAATAATGAAATGTTACAAGGGCTTTGAACAAATATATCCGTTGATACCGCGAAAACTTGTTCTAGCATCATTTGGGAATGGAACGTCGTAGCGAGATGAAAATATTCACATTCATCCTAATTTTCCAATCACATTAAACTGTGTGAATTTCATCAAGATAGGGCTCACGGTTCTTGAGCTTTTGTGACTCACACACACATATACACACGACTCATTTCCAGTTTCTGCTTTATATATAAGATATCAAATATTTTATTGTTTAACATATTTAACTAAATATGGTCCATCACTTGGAAATTAGTACGCTTTTTTCCACCTATCAAGTCATCAGACAAGGGTATATTTACTTCTGAAAGTATATTTATACATATATTCATTCCCTTTTTAAACCTTAATATGACCGCAGACATTTTATGACAAATATCTGGTAATGTATGGCATACTAAACTAAATAACTGAAAATAGAACATTACTTCATGCTACTTGCTACTCAGTAGGCATTTTGCCATCATATCAAGTCACTGATAGAAAGGGATGTACTATTCTGAAAGTAAGGATGTTTATATGTTAAATATTCAAATATCCTTCTGAAACCTTAATTTGGCCGCAGACACTTTATGAAAAAAATTAACACCTGCTTGGCAGGATAGTTAATCACTTTATATGGTAGCTTCTACTTGTCATAGCTGTTTAATGCTTTTTGACTTTATATATACATGCATTGAACAAGAGTGGGAACAATTTTATATATATATATATATATATATATATATATATATATATATATATATACTATAAACAGTACATCAATATTGTTACTTACGCTTTACTAGAAATAAGGCTGATATTCAACAGTTTGGCATACTGAAATATGTGACTAAATACAGAACATTTCTTTTTTACCACTCAGAATGAAGCATTTTATGGTTCCCTACTCATCGCACAAGGACCTGTAGAGATTCGTACATTGTATTTTTAAACAGAAATAATTTTTCTGGCTCCCATTTGAAAGGTTTAGTGTCAAACTTTTTATCTTGACATGTACTATTATCTAAAATATTAGTGAAAAGTATGCCATAATCTAGGAAGGACAGTTTGAATGTATGCATTTCCAGCATTTAGATTTAACTCCTAAACCATTATGTATATCTCTTAATGCAAGAAAACCTAGTATTCATTTTACCCTATTAAGACTTACCGAGCAAGTATATGTACAATTTTAAAAAATCCGTGTGTACATATTCATTTAAGAATCAAATATGTTAATGCATAGCAGCATCGCTAAAGCTGTGTTGAGCTAATATTTTCCCAATATTAACACACATTATCTTAAAACATAACGGAACCATACAACATATTCTTGGATTTAACGTATGAACATATTCTACAGGTATGGGAAGGAATTTTAAAAAAAATAGTTCTTTAACTGAACTGAAAGCCCTTATATTTATTAGCCTTTTTTTTCGTTTTACAATAACTGAAGTGGCAGTAAAGTCTGTGACTGACGTAATTGTTGCAATTTTTTTTTCAAACTGACTCTTAAATTATAATGTAATTGATCTGGGTATGTTAGATAGATAAATATATACATATATGCCGGTGTATATATATATTTAATATATATATATATATATATATATATATATATATATGTGTGTGTGTGTGTGTATATATATATATATATATATATTAAAAAAATAATGAAATTTTAGTTGTGTGGAGTAGAATAGTTATTAAAATCTTGAAACTAAACAATTAAAGGCAAAGCCGAATTAAAGCTCAAACAGTGCAGGAACCCAAAACATGAAAAAAAGCAACCTAGTAAAATCTCTAGGAACCAAGCAGATCAAGCAACCAACCTAGCAGAGGTTTTGCTTGGTTGCTTTTTTCAGTCTTTTCATGCATTTTAATTCTTTAGTTTCGGAATTTTAAGGGCTATTCTGCACCGTACATATTGTTTTATTACAATTTAATTATTTTTGAAGTTACATTAGCATTGTTTGATAATTTTGTCAGCGTTTGCTATGTTGTTTTTGTTACAGGCAGCCGGCTTTGCCTGTATATATGTATATGGAATAGTATGTCAAATTGGAAAATAATAACTCTGAAAAGAAAGAAGCTCCTTGTTTCTTGACATGGGCTTTATGCTCTTATGGCCCAACAGTGAAATTTGATTTGTTTTCCAAAAATAAAACCATATGTAACAATCGATCTTTACTCCAGATGTAAAGAAAAAAACAATATCCGTCCTCTTCGGACGTCTCAAAAGACCTCCTAATATGGGTAGAGGAGGTTTTACAAGGTGAACAAACCTGAACTGTTTTTAATGTTATTGCTGGATAGGACTTCGTGAAGACTGGACAGACCCATAAGTCAACCCCGTGAGGTCAAATGTCCCGCAAGTGAGCTCTCACGATAGCCTAGTCTAATCCAGTTTTTGAAGGTTCTGAGATAGCGAGGTCGAGACGTGAATCTCAAGCAGTGCTGGGGACATTTAAGGTGGCCTGGGCAAATGACCTGAGCGCCAGAATGACAGTTCAATGCAAAATTTGAATTCACCTCAGAAATTTATAAACGGGTATTGCTCAGTACTATGAATAGTAAATTAGATAATTAAACAAACTAGCTTAAGTAATATGGACAATGGTTGTGCATGGTTAGTATAAACTTACTGAAGTGAGGTCAAAGCAGTTTGGGATATAATCTTTTTAATAAGTTACTAAAGAGATTGTTTAAGGACTTTCTAGAAATTTATCTTTTCCTGCATCTTTATACAATAAATTTTTACATTATTTTTCAGTTTATAATATTACTTAAATTATTATAATGAACACATTCTTATTTCAGTTTTGTCCCATGAATTTTTTTTTTGAAAAATAACACCTACTCAAAAGCTTTTAACAGACAGAAATATTACAATAGACTAAAATAAATGACCTAATTTTCCAAACAGATAAAAACGTTGAGTCCTTACGTTTCACTTCTTTAACTAATAAACAATGTATGTTTAAAAAAATAATAAGCTTTACAATCAATTTTTCAGGGTTTTGGAATTTTCCTAAGTTTAATTTTTTGAACATGTGTAGAATGTTTCATAAAAATCTTTTAACAAATTCATTTTTTGTATAATGTTTGATCTTAATATAGACCACAAATTTTGCAGGTACGCTAATAGTATTACTTTCATTTAAGGCACTTGAAAATTCAAACAAAAAAAAAATCATACTAAAGTTTAAATAAGGAGTTACTCTGAGGTAAGAAATTAGCTGTACACAAAAAGTTTCTAAAAAAAGTACTACTTTTTCTCTTTTTCCTGTGGTAAAGGCACCTAATTCAAAATTCTTTAAAAAAATAAAAAATAAAAATAAATAAATAAATAGATTTTTTTTATTGTAAACTCCAAAAATTGTTTTGTTTTGCTTAAGTTTATGAAAACTATTTCTTTTAATGTAATCAGTTTTTTTAAGCGCGTAAAAATTTAAGTTGATCAGGATGCCTTTCGTGAAACTCAGGGAAACTTATTTTATATGATATAGGATTAACGCTCAAAAACCTTAATTTCCAGTAGTACTACAATACATGAAAGCAAAATTAGTATTGGTAAAATAATTTTAAATCTCGAGAATTTTCTTAAGAGAGTTAGTGGGAACACATAGGCAATTTACTTTTGACAACAACTACTATAAAATCATCCAATATGAAGGTTTCTTCTAAAATTCGATACAGCTTACACCTCTATTTACATGATAAACATATGTTGTTTCATTCTGGTATATTTTAAGTATTAAGCATATTATTATTACGTAAAAAATATAATTTTTTTGTTTTAAATTTGTTTCATATTTTCTATTTAAGTATATTTAGTATTGAATACATTCTTAATCTCCCGTTCTAAGCCTTAAATTTTTCTAGGCATTTTAACTTCCTATTTCCAAATATGAGAATGTTGAGAATTTTGTTATCAACACAGTATTTTGAATCATAGCTTAAATATTATCACATTTTCTTTTTTTATGATTTAAGAGGGGATGATATATATATATATATATATATATATATATATATATATATATATATATATACATAAGTATTAAGCATATTAACATTACGTAAAAAATATGATTTTTTATTTTGAAATTTTTTAACATTTTTCATTTAAGTATGTTTGGCATTCAATACAAAATATATATATATATGCATATGTATATATACATATATATATATATATACATATATATATATATACATATATATATATATATTTCCTCCCTACCTCTTAAATCAAATTTTGTTAAACAATATCTCACTTATACTGAATGTTAATCCAGGGTTTTATTTAGAAATGAAATACATGATTTTTTCAAATCTAATTAGGCCTCTCATTTAGTTAGCATTAATAAGAAATTATACATAGTTTACTCTGCCTCTTACATTCAGATACAACTATGCAGTCTTTATGAGATAGTGATTAATATTTCTGATTGTATAAAATCTACAAAGTTCTTCAGCTGCTTAATCGAAGAAACCATTGTAATTGTATTTTGTTTTAACATAATTGAACAGCCGTATTACTATTGTCTCCCTTATGCTAACGTGAATGACTATCCAAATTCCTAGTTTTCATTGTGTGATTCAGAGAGCGAGAGAGGCCCTATTCATTCTTCCCCAAAGAATGCATCTACCTGCATCTGCTGTCTGATATCGACATGTCACATTTGGAGACTCCCACCACGTTGTCACGCGAAGACATTGCAGGTCTTCACTTTCCGATGCCTTCCTCCATTAAAGTCATCCTTTCTGCCCAGGACAGAAACGGAATAAAATAATAATAATAAAAAAAAAGATTGATCTCGGAATAAAACAATTTTTCTCTGCATTCTGCTGTCAAGTGTTGGGCAACAGCACTTGTTAGTCTTCCAATAGACGTCCGTTACTTTGATGGCCAAGTGGCCGAACATCTGCTTGGTCCGCTTTGTTGAGTTTCCTGCTTGTCAGGCCGTAGGTGTAGTTAAGAGTGTTGGACAGAAGATGAGGGTTTATGAGAGATTTTGACAGAGCAATACTTGGGTTAACGTTCATACACATTGTGTTGGGATATTATCATACTTTTTATTTTCAATTTTATAGGAAATGGCGTAGTTGTTATAAAAAATACAAAACAAAACTATTCTTTAACCTTGATACTTTTCTTTTGTTATAAATATATATTCTAATTAAATGATGCTTTAATAAAGTTTTCAATTTCCGGGGATTTAATCATCGCTAAAGATATTCTTTTGAACTCCACGGTGGAATGAAAGAGAGAGGGATTAATTTTAAATGGGTAGTTAAATCCGTTAAATTAAGTTATAGAAGGCAATTTTTTTAATTTAAATTGATAATATATCATTAAGTTTTACGGGAAAGATGGGTTTACGATATAAGATGTAAAACATTTCATTGACGCCCCACCTTTTTGTATGTACATATATTCATTAAAAATTGTCAGTTTAAAAGTTATCATTTTGAAATTTCAGCAGATTAATTAGCGAGATGTGGATAATTATTTTATCTGACTGGAGACTTAGAAGATAAAAAGAAAATGTCCACTGTCATAAAATCAATTTGATGAAATCTGAAATAGTAACAGCTGAAATTTCGGTAAAAGTATATATGTAACATACTTTTTTGGGGAAATAAGGTATTTTTTATGAGAAGTGTTAAAATAAAACCATTAATTTCCTTGATACTTCATTTTTGATATAAACACAAGGTCTATAACAAATGGAAGCTTTGGTGATTAAAATAAATTCTTTAAGTTTCAAGATATTAACACAATAGGGATTCTTTTTAGCTGAACTGAAGTCGAAAATACAGGAAAGAAATACAGATTGAAATAATGAAAAAATAAAATTTTAAGAACCTCAAAACTATTGTATTACATAAGACAAAACATATAACAGAAAAAAATTATTTTAGGGGAAGTTATTTTTTAAATTATGTTAGAAAAGCAATAAAATATGTTATTCTCTCGATTTTAGTTTTCTAGATTCAGTACTACCTACTACGAACTCTGTAAGAGTAAATTGAAGCCAATGATAAAGTAAAAATAATTTAACGATGACAAAATCAATAAAATTATAAACTGAAACAAAGAAAGCTGAAAATTTGGAAAATTCAACAATTTATCATAGCATATAATGCAATGCTTTAAGATTGAAAAAAGGTCATTTTTAACAAATATTTTTATTTTAAAAATGGGTCTAAGCAATTTACGAAATCCTTTATAAAAAATATAGTAAAGGTAGCAGTTGTAATAAATACACGAGCCGATTTAATTTTATAAAATATCACCCTTGTTATATCTTATTTAGTTATCCCCACTGTTGTCATAGCATCATAGATGCTAATTTATCTATCCTTCTGTCAAGTCCATGGTGTTTTTTTCCTACGTTTAACAGGTTTGTTTTGTTTTCTGTGGTAACAACGATTTTGTACTTTTTACGAAAATAAACTTTAATTCGGACACGGCATTTACAGTCCATGATATGGTGCTCGTATAATTATTCCCTATTTCTTAAAATTAATGTGATACCTTCATTGTTTGTATCACTATCATTAAACAAGAGGTAGGATTTTTTTAATGGATTATTTTATAGAACAGAGAAAAAAATTGAACTAAAAAAAAACGCAATACCGTAATTACAATTAATCTATCATCCACTTAATGATTTAATGGTACTTAATGACATCGCGTTGAAGTCAAGTCCAGTTTGGTGCTCATAACATAGCATTTGTACAGTGAAACTTTTACAACTTCTGGTAAATATTTTTTGTAAGCGGCTCCCTACTCTCCTAATTCAGGGCAACAACAAACTCTCCGAATCCTTTTTAAAACTGCGCATACCTCTGTCCTCTGCCATACCCTTTGATGGAAAAATGGGGAGGGGGTGCACGAAATCAAATATCCCCAGAAAGGACTGAAGGGGTGCAGGGAAAACAGAGGCGAACTGTGGTTGGTCATGCATAAATTGGGATCCTTCGCTCTCTCGCTCTTCTTCTCTCTTTCATTCGAATTGTAAAAGGAATGGACAGAGAGGGTCTGATTGCTAAAAAGATCGATAATTTTACCTTTTCTCTCTTGGCGCTATGGGGCGCTGGGAACGCTAGTTCGTAGATTAGTGAATGAAGAGGTGGGGGGGGGGGGAGCAATTGGAGATTCTCACACAGTGTAGAGGTACTCAGGGAAGCTTGTGATGTAAATCATTAATTGAGAATAGGAAACATTGCACTGGATTTTTCAAGCTGAGTCGATTCTGTTTAAATAATTATGCAATTACAAAAAGTGGAAATGCCCAAAATGTTTTTTGGAACGCAATTACTCAAAAGAGAAACATGGGAATTTCTAATATATATATTTTTTTACCTTTCCGGAATGAAAATATTTTTATCGGTGACTTTTGAAAAGTTTTGGAAAAGTTTCAAAATTTTATCTCTTCTGTTTGTAGATCTAGAGCATAACGAAATACGTTTGAGGTCTACGAAAAAGCTATTCCGGCATTGCGTTTTGGAGAAAAGCTTAAATAACTTCTTTGAGTCGCTAACTAAAAGTTTTGGTAAATTTCGATTAATTTACCTGGTAGAATCATTAAACAGCAGAATCTGCGGTCAGTGGAAAAATATGAATATTTTCCTCCTCATATGAAGTATTGATCAGCAGCAACTTTTAAGTAATTTGATTTGTTGAGTTAGTGTTTCGACTACTAGCATATATTTTTGGATTGTGAAAATTTCGAAAGTCTAATTTATTCAACATTGATGTCATCAGTATCAATTTAATCTACTAAACCAAAGATGCACGTTACATATTTTAATTTACGCAGGGCTGATTGATAAAAAGTGTTTTTGATTGATAAAAAAAGTTTGTGTTTTGATTACTGGCATATATTTTTGATTATGAAAATTTTGAAAGTCCGATTTATTCAACATTTATATGATCAGTACCAGTGTGATCTACTAAACCAAAGATGCACGTGACACATCTTAATTTACGCAGGGCTGATTGATAAAAAAAAAAAATTTCGAGTTGAGTACCCATACAAGATCAAATCAAAATGTAAATACATACGTAAATATGCATGAAGTATGATGCAAACATGTTCATCTGATCTTAAAATTTTGCCCTTGTGAATTTGAATTTTTAAAACGATGATTCTAAAACGAGAGTATTTATGCAAAGCATCCCTTACACGTAGTTTTGTTAAAGGTTTCATGATATACATAAATATGAAGAATATTACCTAATTTTAACGGTCTGTGTGTTTATTATAAATACATACATGTATTTTGAAAACATATTAATACGCTAAGCTTAAATTCTTAACCAATTTTGTTAATAAACAATTCTGTTTATAAATAATTCTGATAATGGTTGCACATTGAAAATTTCAAACAAAAACTGTAATTTTCTGAATAAAATTCATGAGCATTTATTTCCAAATTCATAAAAAAATATTAGTCACTGGAAGCATTAGACAGCTAAAGAAAAAAACGACAGTTCCTTAGAAAATCATGGAAATATTTTCTCAAATCCCGACGCTAACAATTAATTCATGCTCAGTTTTCAAAGAGACAGCGAGAATTTAATGCTGAAAATAGAGAAGAAAAAGAAGTAATATAGTCATATAGATAACTGGATCCAACAGACATAAAGTGGGAGAAAAAATGCACCTTAATGTGAATAGCAAACGTGTCGCTTTAAAGGTGGTGGAGACCATCCTTAATAATTGATGATATTGTAATGATAGGTGCTTTGTTGCTTTATGAAAAGACGATCTTTCGCTGTACGTCGCTCCTGTATTTTACCGCCATTGGCAAGCACTGCGTGAAGGGGATCAGCTGCAAATTGAAATTACACGTTCAGTAGATACAGACGTTCTTTTAAAAAACATACTGAAACAAACTATATCAACTTATGTCTTATTTATATATTAATTAAAAAAATTAGAAATAAAAAAAAACATTTATTTTTTACATTTCAAGATTTTTATTTATAAATAAACACCTGTTACTAGAAATCCGCATATAATAATTATGTACAATCAAGGCAGTAATACAAATTTATTGATCTACCATGTTTAAAATCCCACGCTCAGGTATTTCCTTTGTTTGTTGAAATTAGATTCATTTTCGGTTAGTTTGTGGTTACGATTATTAGATGGTAGATCTTTGATCAACAGATGACATACAACATTTTTTTTCATCGCATTTTACAATCAGTGTGGTTACTAGTAACTTGTAAGAATTTAATTGAGACTAAATATTTTAAACTAATCAGATATGCAATTTATTTAAACATTATACGCAGATATTTGGACATACGATCAGATAGTCATTTTTGTTGCACTCTCATTGGAAGCGTTTGTCAGTATTGCGGAAGATTCAAAATCTGATGTACTGACTGAAAATTTTGGTTATAGATTAATTTAGATCAATTTACTCAGTAATAGAACTAAACAGTTTACCATAAGGGGAAATTTTCCAGACAATTAAATAATGCTCGTTCTTAGTTTGTTAAGATAAATATTTTTTTGGTCAAAAAACGGTTCAACTGATGTGTGTAGGAACATACATTTTGTGAAATGCTAAATTCCCTTTGAAACATAAAAAATTAATATTTTGAAAAGTAGTATCATCTCACGACTAGAAAATTATCAAAATAAAATAAATCTTGAAAAAAAGATAAAAATAATTCTCTAATTGTTATTCATTTAGAACCCCTAGAATTTTTTTTTTCATTTTACCAATTAAAATAATTATTCGTACTAGTATTAATTTCTTCATTAATTTACTGATATGTCTGGGTGTTTTTTCTTTATGAAAATGCTTTCTGAATTCTTGTACATACTAATAACAGAGGAAAGTTTAAAGATTAAATAAATGATATAGTAGTTATATGGAGATTTCTTTGTGTGTTTTGGGGAGCTCTGACGTATGCAAATTCTAACGGACATAAAAAAAAGTATCTGCTAAATAATTGTAAAAAATTCTTACCTGATTTATTTCATATCTATGGTTACTAACAATGTATAAATAAATATACAAAATAATTATTAAGATTTTCATCCTTAAAATAAAATTCGAGTCTCTAATCAGCCCCCAAACTTGCATAATATAGTCATTATATCGCCTTCAATGGAGGCGAAAGCTTTACGAAAGCCAACAGGTGTTTTGGGTATGCGCCAGCAGTTTTTGCTTAAATATATGTTAATAGCTTGGCTCAAGGAACTTTTCATCCAAAGGTAGAGAAACTGAGCTACGTTTCAACACATATATTTCAGCATCAACATGTATATTTTGATGAGAAGAAAACAATTGGAAAGATCATAATTACAAATGTTTTAACATCTTTCGTAGGAACATACAATTAACAAGCCAGGAAAATATTATTAATATGCTATTCAAAAGTATTATTGATCATGCAGAGTATTGATAAGATTAACAACTAATTCCATTGTGAATGACAAAGTAGTTTCATACACAATAGCTTTTAAACATTTAAAATTTGATATTAATTTTTAATTTTAAATATTGGTTTTGAATTTAATATTGATGGAATATTAGAAAAATTATTTGCAGATGGACTTAGGAACCATATTATTCTGATATGATGGATTTATTTTATTGGAAAATATATCTGTGAAACAATTGACGCTTCGTTTCTGAATGATAAATATTATTTATTTTATTCTATTTTCCGAATATATAGCAATTTTTATTATATTTTTATAGAATCATTCAATTAACGAGCTACAAAGCATCAATTTTCAAACGTAATAATATCCCATTCATCAAGCTCGTTAAATTTTTACTTTTAAAATTTAAACTTTTTAAAATTCACTTTATAGTTAATAAGATTCACTAAAGTGTATTATGAGACAAAATAATTTTTTTTAATTTCATAAATATTTATTGAAATATATGATATTTATCTATATGAATGATAGTTTCCCTTCTTGCCAAACGCTATAGTAGAAAAAAAAATGAAAAGCTGACATTTTCAGAGGTCTAAAAATTATGTATTCTTTTAAATACTACATGAATGCACCGATTGGAACATAATTTCTATATAATTCTATTTTGTATTTATATACTAAAAGTTAAATTCCCGAAGAAAGGAACCTCTTAAAGTCAACTTTCAGAGCAAGGGCCTGTTCACTTAAAATCCGTTAGCGTTACTCGTATTGATATCTATTTAACCAATTACAAACCTCCAAATGATTAGCAACGAAATTGTTAAGGCCTGTGATTGGTTTAAAGCATGTCAACCCGAGTAACGTTAAAGCTGGCGGATTCTATCCTAAATCTATACTTGGAGTTGACTTTATTATTACGAAAAAAAAACCATCGTTATCAAAACTAACGAACCATAGAACTATTATGAGCCATGGAACTCTAAAATCTATTCCTTTCCACAGACTTCCGCTATTTGTAATCGGCCCCTCTATCTCTCCTCTATCATCGCAGTTTTGAGCGAATGATGAATATTTAATTGGTGATCTGCTGAAAATGATCTCTTTCTGCCTTGTAATGCTTCCGTTAGAAAACCGTACTTAAGCGAAAACTTTATTATAAACACGACGTAAGGATAATTTCAGTGTCTATAGCTAGGCATTTAGGCATAAAATAATCTCAAATTTAAGCGCAAAAATGAAAGTTCGATACGAATACCTGCAAAGTGTGCGTTAGTATAATATATTTTGCACGAAGCAGTCCCGGTGTGTTATCAAGATTTTATTCGCACGATATAATGGTTATAGCTGGATAATTTCGAAAGATCTCTTAAGCTGCAATGTGATAATTTTTTTTTAACACCATGGAAGAACATAAGTTTGTTAAATAACGGTATTCATCCAATATATTGAATCTTATAGTTGGTTATTTTTTGCTGTTTTTCTCAGTCATAATTGCCACGCATCGGTGTGAATCGTAAATTCAATCATTAAATCATTACAACCCGCATATGCGTAGCAACCGACTACTTGTTCATGCAAGATTTTCAGTCAATGCAGAGAAATCGGGAGAGAATTTCTTTCAAGGGTATACAACCACATTTGTCCTAGTGTTTATTGAAATTCCATCAGATTACAGCGATAATTAATATGTATTATTCCTTAACGGTAATTTACGTTAATTGCCCAGATTAGAGATCTAATTATTGCTAAAGTTATGTTTAGGAAATTCTGTCGTAATTCAGGAGGAGATGTCTAACTACGGTTATGCTACATTCACTATAAGCCATTCAATATAAGCTATTCAATATAGGAAATTTTTTCTCCTTGTAACAGTATAACCTTTCGTTCATAAATTTATACCCTGAAGTGGTTGATTAAAGTATATTAGTCAACGCGTTGAGCACATTTCGTTATATTTCTAGAAGTATTTTACATATTTTTTGTTTTATATTCAGTTTGTTTATTTTTGATAAATTGATTTTTAATAAATTATTTTAATCTATATATCTTCTTTATATATATCTTTGATTTTTGTTGCTCTAAGCATAAAATTATCATTAACTCGACATTACCTATTTTCATTTTTATAGTTAATTTTAATTATAATTTACATATTAATTTTGTTTTCTTTCAATTTATTTTCATTTTGAAATTTTATCTCGTATTTATCAAGCTAATTCATTTCATCTTTTAATTTACTTTACTTTAATTGAACCATTTTGCTTTATTGTTTAGTTACCTACACAAAGTATTTGTTGGACATAACCACATATTTTCGTATATTAACGCTGTAGGATATTAATACGATGGTTGAGAATCTCGTTTGCAATTTGCTATTATCTATATATATAAAACAGTTCCTCAACTGACTGACTGACTGACAGATAACGCACAGACCAAACCGCTGGACCTAAAGGGTTGAAATTTTGCATGGCGATTCTTCTTATGTTGTAGGGGTGCAATAAGAAAGATTTTTTAAAAATTCCTCTTAGATTTTTTAAAATTAAATTTTTAAGCTGCTTTTGTAACATTCTTTAAGTTTTTCATTTAAAATAATAATCGGAGGGTTGTAAAATTTATATCACGAGAAAGATCCTAAAAATTCCTTTAAAATGAGATTTTTTTCGAATCTTTACCTCCATTTTCTGATTTTTGGTGAATTTTTAAAGATTAATTTTTAGAATTTAATTTATTAAATGCTTATCACGTGGTTTCTTTTCTTTTTGTGATACTTTAAATTTATCGTCACGTGCATAACAACGAAATAAATTGACAAAAAATACTTTTTTTCTTTCTAATGCAGCAGACGATTGGACATTATCCAACAAAATATTAAAATACAGTAAAGAAATGTTCTTCAAACTGTACTATATTCTTTAATATGTTCTATTACATTTAATTTGAATATTTTCTTCTACATTATTTTGTCAATAAAAATATCCATTACGATTTTTTTATAAATTTTTTTTGGCATTTATTGAATACACTGACCATTGTATTTATCATAAATATATTTGTTTTTTGTTTTTTGTCATTAATTGCACACATTTACCGTTGTATTTAATTTGAATGTACTCCGTAGTGAAGCACGGGTATTCAGCTAGTCAAAGCACAAATGCACTGAAATTTTTTCCCTTTTATTTTATTTTTTAAATTCCTTCATTTCATCATTTATTTAATTTTAGTTTATTAAATTAATTTAGCAATTACCTTGCATCGCACAATGTATTCAATGGTTTTAATACTATTTTTATCTTTTATCTGCGTCTGCAGGGTATGAAAGTGAATATTTAGTAACTATCTATCTGCACTGCAACTGACGAAAGAAACAAAACTGCTCTTCAATGTTTTTAGCAGACGGTCCCTGTTTCATCTTCCCCGCGATACTTTTAGGAGAAAGATGAATATTTAATTAGCGATATGTTCAGAAATCGGGTGATTTTCATTCTCTTCCAAATGCTTCCGTCTCAGCCAGGTTTTAAATACATGTCATTATATATATGGTGCGCAGATAACATTTGATATTCGCGTAACAGAAAAACGAGGCTAATTCGTAGCCGCACTAACATGTTAAGGCGGTGGTATAAAGATTTCATTTATTCAGTTTTTATGGATGTTTCGGAATTAGTTTTAAGGATTTCGAGGTTGAAATCAAATGCAAACTGGATTTTGAAAGATTAGCCACCAATATACGCCCTGAGAGTAAAATATTCAAAATGTTTCGAATGAATATGGGAAAATAATAATTGTATACATCGTGCTATAAATAATTTCACGCAATTTGTTACTTCGTTATTTGCATCTGCAACTGGTATAATTAATAATTCAAAACAACAGAAAATCTCTGCTCTCATAACTCAGTTACTGACTTGAGCGTTGGATTAGGTGCATGCATGCATATTTTGCATGCATGAGTTAGCATAATGCATGGTGCTGTTGAAGATATGCCGATCAAGAACCAAAAGAGAAAACAATTAGCTATCAAACGTGGAATGATATTTTCTATTGGAAATGACACTTAGACTTTGCAACGCGCTCTCCTAATGAACCAGTTGCTTCTGGAATTGAATTCTTGGTTTACAAACTGTAAGTCAAATTCTGACCATAAATATGAGTTTTCATACATTGAAGTTGAATCCAAAGTGATTTGTTAATATTTCTTAGTGTATTAAAACCCTGGTATTGTAATTTAATTAGGTTGCACTAGCTAAAAGGTTTACCTTTTTTTTTGCTTTAAGTTTAAAAAAAATATGAAGAAAATTGTTTGACAAAAATATCTTCGTAAGCATTTTGTACATTTTATCCATGTACATTTTTTCTATGTTATGTCTATCAACTTACTGAGTACTTAATTATGTAAAGCTATCTATGTTTACGAAGATATTTTTGTCAAACAATTTGCTTTACATTCTTTACGTAAAGCAAAAATAAGCAAAAGGAAGGGTAAACCTTTTAGCCGGTGCAATCTAATTAAATATATATATATATATATATATATATATATATATATATATGGACAATTAAAGATACTGACCAAAAATAAAAAAAATTATAAGAACCATACCGAAAAGGAAAACCTATTGCAAATACATTAGAACTACCAGAACGAAAATCACCTGTTATACTTTTATACATTATTTGGGCTATCATCCCCACTTACAATTCCATTTATTATGACAGAGGGTGAATGGAATTTTAAGGTAAAATCTTGAAAAAGGAGATTCAATTAAGATAACGCTCAGTGGCGGTCGAAGCTGGTCGGGCTTCACTGTCATTCGACTGCACAGTTTGACAGACTAGTGAATATTTAATTAGTGATACACTTGAAACGGCTTCGCTTCCTTGCAGCCATTTATTGAATGAAACCTTATTTAATACAAAACTTCATTAAACAGAGAGGGAAGTCTGAATTTCAATAAAATTTACTTCGTAATATATTTATATGAGTTCGCTTTACGTTATCTAAGAAGAAAATAAAAGCGGATGCTGCAAATTTTAATACACTACATATAGTTGGCATTTGCGTATTGATGTGAAGTTCTGTCTTTTTGTGTATACGATAGGGCAATTAACTCTGCCTTTTAACTTGTGTTCTGTTGCTTTACTGCTTAAAAAACTGAAATAAAAAGGAATATTCTGTTGGGTTTTTTCACTTCAGATGTCCGTGGTATTTAACACTCAAGTGGCGAAATCAGTTGCTTTTAACGTAGGATTACGTTCCTCCATAACTGTCCTCCGGAAAGGAAAATTTCAGACGCTAAAACCGCCCGTCCGTCCTCGCGAGTTATAATTTTGGCAGCGCGCCAAACCCAGTCTATCGCTTGGACAATTTAAACAGAAAAGTACCAAAATGTGTCAAATTTTTGACATATATATATATATATATATATATATATATATATATATATATATATATATATATATATATATATATATATATATATATATATACATACACGTACATATATAGAGATACATATATACATAGAAAAGAGGTAAGCAACGATAAGTAATCCTACGTTAATAACCTGCGGTAGTTTCGTTAGAAGAGACTACCTGAATTATTATTATTATTTTTTGTGGTCTTTATAGACTCCTGAACTTATCTCAAATCTCAAAAACAAACTACTTTAAATGTATAAATGGATAATTGGCTCTCAGTCGTAAGATTGGAGAATAAAGTAGTGAAAATAAGCTTTATTTACATCGCCACTAGTGGTGACTACGTGAGCAGATAGCATAATAGATGAGATATTACATAAGAAACATTACGTAATATATAACTATAGGAAAATTTTGAAAAATAGCTATTAAACAGCACATTATTTTTATAAATAAATTTCAATGTATACTTTTGTTTACATAAAAAGTTCGTTTTACTGAATGGTAAAAAAAAATATGAAGGTAAAAGAAAAACAATCTGATATCTTTTTCTGGAGCTCTAGGGCATTAGCACGCGACGATTTATTTTCTTCCACTTAAAATTAAATTAAAATGGTATTTTACGCTTTAGAGATATTAAAATCTTTAATCATTATTTTTTCTGCAGGACGTCGGGGATGTTGATAAAGGGATATTGATCATTCTTAAATTACGCCTGAAATGTTTTATGACTCTAATATTTTTATTAATTTTTCCCCAATAACTGAATAATACAAGCCTTTACACAATCAGCTTACCATTAGTTTATCTGCTTATTTATAACCTCCTTTTCAGATTCGTATCCTTTTTTAATTTCTAATTCTTTTATCTATTTATAGCGTAATACAAATAAGCCGAAAGAAAAAAAGCGATAAAACTGACGTGTAATCCCCCTCTCCTACACACAGGTTACACTCGAAAAATTAATTTAAAATGAAGTTAACTCACCTTCCTAATGATCTAGATTACTTTGGCACATTTTTATTCTGGAAAATAAGAGACTATTATGGAAATAAGTTTGGGGCTAAAGAAAGGGGAGGGAACTGGAAATTAAGAGAGAGTGCCGATGGATTAAGAAAGAAAAGGGGAGCTTCCACGTTAAACGTTTTTGGAAATATGGTGTTTCTGGGTCTAGCTGGGAACAATTAAGGATCTTTAGTGTTTCTTAACATTTCAATGAGGACATCATGTCACCATAGGATGATGATGAGGGTAGTAAAGACGTAAAGAAATCACATGGCATGAGCAAACGGTACCTCTGATTTTTGTCGACTTAATCGAGATAATTAAGAGTAAATTGGTAAAGTTATAAAACATCATTAAAAAAGTTTGTAATAGAATATAGTTTAAATTGTGTAAAGGAAGAAATAAATTAACTGAATTTCTCTACTTCGTTTTAAAATTTAGGACTTTATATTATATTTTAAATATCCCGACAGCTATGTACTTTTGAATTGTGGTGATTCCCTTTTGTTAGCTTAAAATATATTAATTTCCATAGTTTACAGTAAGAAATCATTACATCTTGCCTGGGCTTTTTTTTCATTTTAAGGTAAGTTGGTATCACTGGGCCCATGGGGTAACTGGGCCATCCCCTCCCAGATTTTTCCTTTACATATTAGGTGGGAATTCCGCTCTGTGTGTTATTTTATTTTTTCTGGTGTTCGGAGCAATCTATCTTACAACATTGGTAACTGCTTTGAAAAATTATTTTTAAATGGGGTAGAATTTTTTTTTTTCTTTTTTCTAGATATGCAAGCATTGGATCCAGTTACCCAGTCACAGATTCTGTTGTTTCTTATGAGAAATATACCTGGGTGGTCCACTTACCCCATTTATCAGGGGGACTGGGCCCACCTGTATTTAAAAATATATACAATATTTATTTATAATATATATATTATAAAAATCATTATCATAGCTTAAACAGACTCCCTAAGACTTACTAAAATGCATGTAAGTCAAAGATTTTTGAAAATTATATATGGTAGTATAATTTTAATGAGTTAGAAGTATTGCATATAAAAAAGTTGAAAATCTATGGTCCATTTACCCCAACTTACCTTATAAGGCGTTTAAGTTTTATTTCAGTGCGATTACAATTATATATATATATATATATATATATATATATATTGGTTTTTAGACAGCATTGACACCGCTGATGAAGAAATGCTGTCAAAAACCTTATTCATACTTTTCTTTTCATGTTATTTGTTCCTGGCTGCAAGTAGCTTTAGAGCTATTACTGGTTTTCTCTTTCATCTTATTCTTATATATATATATATATATATATATATATCATTATATATATATATATTCTCATTATATATATATATATATATATAATGATATATATATATATATATATATAATGAGAAACGACTATAATAAAAAATTTCACTTATATAGATTTATACAAAACAAGTCTGTGAGAAGTGTATTTGTGGTAAAACTATTGCCATAGTGAGGCAGGAAAAACGGCACCTGTGTTTCACAGTAGGAAACAATTGACTTAAAACAGTAGAAAAACAACCATGTGACAAAATAAAAATATTTAACTTGGTGGAAATATTTATCATTTCATAGTAAAACCCAAACAGTACTCTTATCACGAAAAGGAGAAAAAAACTGAAAAGTTGAAGCTAATTTTCCTGAAATAAAAAGGACCAATAAAAATATAAAGTTTTATTTTTATTACTTTATATAATTTAAATCTCTTAATTTAACCGGGTTTAAAAATAAAATTAATCTTCCCTAATTAAACCAGTATTGTGTGATAATTCTTCGAGAAGATAAACTATTGTTAAAAATTCTCAAAAGTAAGACTAATATTAACTGCATATTTAGATGCTAAAATGATATTTGTACTTTCATGTCTCTCTGAGAATTCAAGCACCATACTTTTTTAAGCAGAAATTACGTGGCCTTCATTATTCCACGTAGGGTCACGTAGGGGCTCAAAGATGTGATTAGGGAAATAGGCACTGGAAAATCCTTCAAATAAAGGACAAATTACAACATCGACGGAATAAATACGTTAAAGAATAGCATAACCAAAGCTCATGTAACCCTTAAGAAATATTATCAGTTAGTTGCTACAGAGTCAAAAACTGAGCGAAAAAAAGTTGAGCTAAACATTTTAAGTCGAAAAATAGAGCAAAATTACTGACAAAATGCAGTCAGCTTATAGAAACATAATTCTTCGAGAAGATTAACTCAATGTTAAAAATGCTCAAAAGCAAGACGAATATTAACTGCATATTTAGATCCTAAAATCCTATTTGTACTTTTATATCTCTCTGAACATTCACAAGCACCATACTTTTTCAAACAGAAATTACGTGACCTTCATTATTCAAGAGTAAAAATTTATTTTTGATTAATTTTTTCTTTTCACCCAAAAAATGGTTTAATAGTTGATAAAGACACTCTACACATAAATCCATGAGCTTCAACGTAAGTTATGTGGTTTTCATTCCTTTCAAACTGAAAAAAAAAAAAGAAATCGGAGAATTTACAGGTATGATTGGTAATTAATTTTTTTTTTATTAAACTTTTTTTCTATCTCAAGGGAAACCATCACAGTCTGAAACGCATCGACACAGGGCGATTTTTTTCTTGCATGTTGCCTCAGGAGATACATTCACAGCTATAAATTCTTCCAGATTCAGGAGATACACCCCACAATCTCCATCTGCCCCTCTATAAATAAGCCAACACATAGCATTCGCGGAGAAAACATGCTGAGCCCTATCTCTTGGCAGAGATAGGGAGCTGGGTATTAAATACCCGCACGAAATCTGGACATAAATAGCCAAGCAGCATGCTCACTGCTATCTCTCGGTACCCCCCTCTAACTAGAAAGCTACCAGAAAAAGAAGGGGAAAAAAGAAGCAGAAAGAGACAAGTCCAAAAGTTAAGACTTTTTTTCCCTCCAGTCCATAAGGGTCAATGCCTCTGGTCCAGGTCATGTGAATACAGATGGGCTACTGTTGCAATACTTTTTCGCCCTTTCTTTAATGCGTTTTTTTGTGGGATAGTCCTCAAGTCAACAAGACTAGACTGGTCACTTGCATACTGATGAGCTGGCGTCCACTTTAAAGCCGTGGGTCGGCGACATGTGAGAATGCACCCCTCTACGCGATTCAGAGAAATTTATATTGAAGTCTAATGGTATTGTGAATCTTAAGGGCAGACGTAAAGTTAATGGGCATCACGCAAGATTAATTATTTGACCCCTGAAGCAAAATGATAGTTAATTATGCTTTTCTTTTGACGTTAGTAATTTCTTGATTAACGAATTGATGTATCAGTGTTTTTGACATGATTCTGCCTTAAGACTGGATCATGGAATCCCGAACTCACATAGCCAGGTGAGACTCTCTCAAATTCATTTTGTATTAGTTGTTTATTAACTTGTATCAGTATCTAAAGGAATTTTTCACTCATTCCTACTGACTTTGTTCCTGTACTAGTAAAGCGTTTTGCAATATATATATATATATATATATATAAGGTAGGAGTCACTAGTGCTTAGATATCTATCATTCCTTTATATTTACATAATAATATATTTAAAGATCATGTATACATTTTTGTATTAAAGAAATATAGTCGTAATAAAATATTTTTAATGGTAAAACCATATTAATGTTCCATGAAAAGTTAATTCAGCTAAGCACAATCATACTTTGAGTTATTAAATAGTTAAATTTGGATTTCTAGTTTCCATCATACACACACACACACACACACACGCGCGTGTGTGTATGTTTAACTCCGCAATGATATTCATCAAACAAATTCAGTATGTTGTCAGATCTATTATACTATCAAACCGCATAACCATTTTTTCCCTTGTATATTAAAACTTACAAAATAACTGTATAATGTTAGGTCAAAATAATTAGCTCTTACTTATTATTAGATTCGAAAAAATTAAAATTCTATTATTTAGACTAAATTCATAACTGGGTGTCAAGTTTAAGCAATTCTCACAAAAAATTCAGTTCGTAATTTTATTCTATATTTTTTTACACATAGCCATGTATAAGGCACTTAATTAGGACGGTGTATTTTGAAATTTTTCAGCTCCCTCATAAAACTGATATAAATGTTTTATATATCTAGATCTTGGACTGATTAGACTTTTGCTTGAACTAGTTTTGAAAAGATGTGTTTAATATTAAGGGTAGTAGTATTTTTATATAGGTAATGTATTTCGCTCTACAAATGAACTAAATTGATTTGGGAAAGCTAATCAATAATTTGTCAAAACACTATGCTGTAAGAGTGATTTCAGCAGAAAATGAAAGAGTTTTTGCATACATTAGAGCAATAGTTTTTTTTTCTTCACCGTAAAGCATCAAAATCAATGAAGAAGATTGATTCAGAGCCAAAATTTTCAATATTTAATTCATCTTAGTGTAAAAATAAATTGTGCAATTTTATTTTACTACAGCTGTTATCAATTCTACAGTTGTCAGACCGCCTATTGTTATTTACAAATACATGTATAGTTTGAATAACAGTATTGCACAAAACCAAAATTAGAATTGCACAATGACTTCTCTGCCACACCTTTTCATATTTATCGATTTTGCCTTCATTTAAAATACAACAGACCAACCCTGAAATGGATTCCGAAATAGCCTACTTTCCAAACAGATGGGCTAATCTTAGTGCCACTAAGCCATATTATGTTGTTTCCGATTTAAACTCACATTCTTCACCGCCTAAGAGAAATCCTGTAAAAGGCTTAGTGGCGAGACAGAAGAGAGGGGAGGGAAAACTCGACCACATTGCTATACTAGGGGTGGGGTGGGGGGGGGGGGTACTATAAGTTTGAGCAGTTCATCTTGGAAGTTGTCGTAGAGATTGTCCCTGGTCACTTACCCCAATCTTAAATCCCTTCATTTTTCATTGGGATCCACTTTAACGACCCAGCCGTACTTGATAACAAACAAATTGTTTTCTCAAATCGAGTGTAGGTTGACTCTGGAATCAAGCCCATACCGCCTGCCTTCCGGAATCGAGTGCTCAACATCGCATCATTAAACATGCCATAAACTACCTTCCATAACATACCCCCACCCCAATCTTTACAAAACTAAGCAGTCACTGATTTCAGATATAAGTTAAGTTGTGAAGTTATCTCTATACCTTAAAAATTAATTTAAATTAAGGTAATATCCAGTTTTTATTTTATCAGAAATTATTTACTCATCCATTCGTTTGATTTTGTCTGTACATTTTCCTAGTCACATAAGTGCAGATCCACAAATTATTCATCAGTGGTAAAACAAAATAATTAAGGTGAGAAATTTTTACTTTCAATATGAATTAAAAATTTTTAAAGAGTCCTTACAGGGATTACATGATAAATTTAATAAATTTCAAATTTAATTTTTTAAAATTATTTTACTATTGTTTTTTTTTGCGTTTGTGTGCGCGTGTGTGTGAGGGAAGTTCAAAGACATGCCATCTGAAATTTCTCAGCAAAGTAACTAACCTTTACGTAGGACGATATGTCATGTGAATTATATCCCTAAATTATAATTACTACGCAACCGGATTGTAAGTAATGTAGGATCTTTATCAGGCTGAAAACATCTGGTGCTGACAATGTCACCAGCATAGGTTAGCCCAGCCTCGATTCCCGATGACGAACTGTTACTTATTACATCGACTTGTAATTATATTTTTGAAAGTCAGTTATTAATTGCTCGAACTGATTAAAATAAGTGCTAATCATTAATTATATGTGATTATCTTTACACCTTTTCGATGATAATACATACAATTCTCTGTTACCTCATTTTTTCAATTTTCTTTATGCTTTTTAATGAGAAGGTCCAATGTTGTTCCGATGAAATCTGAGGGAAAACCTTCGTTCAAATTTGGTAAAACATCGAGCTAAAAAGGATAACTTAAGGTTACTATGCAATTTATTTAAAAGTGAACTATCGGTAATATGTGGTTAGTCCCCAGTGGACTTTTCTAGATAAAAGTAAAAAGAAGATCGTCTCTTTCCTTATCAGTTACTTGGCTAACCGGAGGGCACAGGTAATATCCATAATTTGGCGCATAGGCCAAACTCGTTAGTGAGTGGGCGGTTTCATCTTGTTTGCACTTTTTTTATGTTTCCATCCCCATAATACTGACTTTGCTTTCAAAGAAAAGTTGCGAACTTAGATACCAGTGCAAACAAATTTTCACTTTCACTGATGCAGAAGCGATATTTCCAAAGAACATAAAGAAATGGGATGCATCGAGAGGTTATACAATATAAAGACACGAATGGTGATTTTTTTAGCATTGAAAAAGAAATCAAGCGTTTTTTTTTAAAAATGGAAAAACTAATTATAAATTCGCTTATGAACTGCAAATATGATTAGGCGAAATGATGACCAGAACACTTTGTTTCCTTTGTAGTGGTAAATGAAAATACAAGGGGCGCCCATAAAGTAACCGGACAATTTTTTATAAATAAGAAAAATATTACTCACCTTCAAATAAATTTATCTCCTTCAAAATAATCACCAAAGGAGTCATACAATTTTTTCAACTTTTCTTCAAGTCATCGAAACACTGTTAATGGGCGTTGGAACTAACCGTTCGCAAAATACGAATAACATTTGATTTGATATCCGAGACGTTTTCAAATCTCTGTCCTTTCATGGATTTTGCATTTTTTTTTATTACGAAGGACTTATTCACCACGAATTTGTTCCTGAAAATCAAACAATTTATCAGTATTTTTACAAGGAGGTGCTTTTTCGGATAAGAAACAGGATAAGGCGAGTTAGGAAGGAACTGTTTGATTCTGGGCAATGGTTTCTTTTACACGATAATACTAGCCCCATACAGCAATTTCTGTACAAGCAATTTCCGTATCTTGCTAAGCATTCAATTAGAGTGTTAAATCACCCACCATATTCTCCCGACTTATCGCCAGCTGATTTTTTTCCTTTTTCCGAAGCTTAAGATGGCCATGAAAGGATAAAGATTTGAAAACGTCTCGGATATTACATCAAATGTTATGCGTATTTTGTGAACGGCTAGTTACAACGCCTATAAACAGTGTTTCGATGATTTGAAGGAAGGTTGAAAAAATTGTATAGACTCCTTTGGCGATTATTTTGAAGGAGATAAATTTAATTGAAGGTGAGTAAGATATAAAAAATATATTTATAAAAAATTGTCCGGTTAATTTATGGGCGGACTTTGTATATAAAGCATTTTACGATTGTATGGGGAAAATATTGAGAACAGATGCCAAAAATTTACCCTGGTAGAATAACGTAAAAAATAATTGAGTTTTAAATTTAAATTCTTAAATCTATAACTTAAGCGTATACCGTTGAGAGAGAGAAAAAATAGACTGAACATTTTGAATCTTTTAGTTTCAAGTAACAAAATAAAAGAGTAGTTTACGATGATAAAAAAGCAGCAATGGTATTAAAAGATTAGAATTTATTTTAGCATGAAAAAAATTTAATTAAAAATAACGAATAAAATCTACAGCATATTAAAAGATATTCAGAACACTTTGTTACCTCTGTATCGATTAATAAAATAAAAAACAAGCGATTTTATTAGTAACTTTCATTTAGATTTATTTTGAATTTCAGAAACAAAAATTATCTCTAAATATTCACCCAAAATACAGGGAATAAGATGAAATCTTAAATGTGTGGTGGGTCAAAAGGTACTGGCCTTTTCGTATCGAAGCTTACGGCGAAAATTCAGTCTGAATTTAATTATAAGTCATTTAAAAAATTTTGAGAGGCAAAATTTTTAGAAGTTTTTCTTTGTAATAAAATAGAATGAGTAATTTCGCTTACTATTCAGATCTTGGTCTTTTAATGTGGGCTCTTATCAATTGATGTTTATAGATCATACATTTTTTAGTTATGCATATATAATCGATTGTAATAACCGTATTATTTGCGTATAATTTTCCACACGCATATATTTTTTTTCAAAGTCCTCTATCACAAAGACTTATTTACAGGTTACTAAATTTCGTCAACTTGAGCATTTGTGTATTAACACCTGAAGAGACTAAACCTTTAACTATCTAACTCTAACCTTTATCGCTTCTATTTGACTTTAACCTTTAACTACCTTGAAAAAACTAAACCTTTTTTTCTACCTCTTTGTGATAACCAACAATTTCTGACACACACCCCCTCATTCTATGAAATGGTCTTTGTTTTATTCACATCTAACCAATCAATAATTTTATATCTTCCATTCCTGATTCATTCTTCCCACCTGCAACAAAAATTACTTTCATTCATAAACAAAGACATCCGCTCCGTGAAAGAGAAGAAACATTCATGCAGCTCTTAGATTATTTTCATCTTATACTCGTCATAGATGATTTTTTTTTCCGGGCATAAACTACTAGGCCCATCAGAAAAACCCTCTTTCATGATCAGATATTTTATTGCTGTAGTATCTGTATTGTGCACCAAATCATTTACAGCAAGAGATTTATGTGTCTGAACCGAAGTTTCAGTGGCATTGCAGACGTTCGTCTAATAAATTGAGAAGCATTAAGAATGAATAAATTATCAGACTGGCTTATTTGTTATACATAACCCTCCATAAAACATGCTTCTGATATGCTCATTCAGCGTTTCAGGAGCGTAAATAACTTTTAAAAGAATAAATTTCACAATATCTTTGGTCTAATAAATAAAAACGGTGAAACAGCTAATTGCCAATGCTAAAGGTTGGTGTAGGAATGTTTTAACTAAATACGCAATCTAAAAATTTTTAGTTAACCATCTCTTTTGGTTTTTATTCAGATGTAGATAATCGTGCATATTTATGTATAAGTATATAATGTTATTCCTTTACATTCATGTTTTAGTATATATATATATATATATATATATATATATATATATATATATATATATATAAATAGATAGATAGATAGATAGATAGATAGATGCAGTGGCACACCCAGGGGGAGGAGGGACCTTGCCCCCCCCTCAAAAAAAAGAAATAGAAATTGCATTATTAATACTGAATTTGCATTATGAATATTTTTATCCGTTCAACTCGCCCCCCCCCCCAAATTAAATCCTGGGTGCGCCACTGGATAGATATTAATGTATGCGAGTGTACTATTTCATTCATTCATGTGTTAAAAAATACGACTGCTAATCTATAACAGTGTATCATTATCCTCTCAAAACTAGCAGATATTATGTAATAGCAATAAATAGATTTTGGGGGAATCAGAAGAAAGAATTTTGCATAGATTTGAGATATTTTATCTGTTTCAATACTATACGATAAAGCAAAAAGAAACTGACTTCAGGCAGTTTCCCAAAATATACGATGAGTTGAGCTATAAATAGTATAACGACAGGTATTTCAAAACGCTTCTTGACCGGTGATATATGGCAAAGCTTTCAGCCGGTCAAGAAAAATTCCGATATAAATGCTGTGATATATTGCTGTCAGAAAGAAATGCACGTATAGAAATATTTGTATAGAAGAATATAAGCTTTGTGAACGCACACACGCACTCGTGTATATATATATATATATATATATATATATATATATATATATATATATATATATATATATATATATATATATATATATTTATGTGTGTGTGTGTGTGTGTGTGTGTTTGTGTATGATACAGAACAGGGCTGAATGTTACAATATCTTTGGAACTAAGGTTGACTGACAGAGCTTCGGTCATTTGTTGCTACTCGAGAGCTAATTAGTAGGCTGGAACCTACTTCTTAAAGCCGATTCTGAAAGGCTACAAACATCCACGCCAACAGTGGAGCTCGAACACAGAGACTCTGGTAACGAAAGCCAGCGCCCTAGCCGCTCGGCCATTACCCGGCTATTTTCAGAACTAAACAGGGCATTCTCTAACTAAAGTTAAATCAGAATCAAGGAAATATCTATCAGTATTTAAATGTGCATGTGTGTAAGAATTGCCCTATGTTCATTTTCTAGTATTACTCTATTCAATTAATTTGCCAGATTTCAATTATTTTTTTGTGATTGATTTTTATGTCTTTCCTATTCAAGGTCAGAAAACATAGATTATGTAAGTCAATGGAATAAAAAAGACCGACTTCTTACAAAAAAAAGAAACAATTTTAGTCGATCCTAGTTCGTAACGTAAATAACTGGTCAGAGTGCTAAAATGAGTTTTCTAGATTACCAAACATCTGTAAATTTTGCATTTTATTTTGGCATTCGTAACCTAGTTCAATAACGGAAGTTTATTTGATATATTTTTAATGTCATATATAGATAGTGGGCCAAATAATTTTTTATTATCACTATGCAAATTGATGCTGGAAAATGTGCATCACGATTGCGCTAAAAAAATATTCCTACCGATAAACAGGCATAGTTCCAATCGAGCGGAGATTTCCCCTGCCCAAGCTTTTGCAAAGAGAGAGGAGGTTTGCGTGAGACTCCACAGGCTGTTGAAGGCTTACTTTTATCGTTCGAGCATTTATTACGTTTGACGTCAGGAACGAAAAGAAATCGGAAATCTTCGCGTGGACTTTTATTTACCATTCTCGAAAACAAAAGAAATCCTCAAAAACTGTTCGTTTAGCAGCGACGGTTACGAGACGGGGGCTATCGCGTGAGAGTTGAGTTAGCAGCTGCTCTTCTAAATTTACGTAATGAGCGGAAGTTCCGCGGAAAAATGACCTCCATTAGTGGCCACGCGTCGTAATAACCGAATCAAAAGCACCGCGAGGCATCAGTGACGGTTAATGTTTCCTGGCAGCAGAAAAGAGAGAGAAAAAAAATTGAAACTTGTCCAGTCGACCCCCCTCGAATTCGGGAGGGAATTTAATGCTTGGTGGATGGAGACACGCTTCCTCCAGCAAAAAAATCTGTAGCAGGGTGTTGTTTTCGTTGACCTTAAAATTATCTTAATGATCGAAAGCGAAGCATTCCGGGGACACACCTCCAAATCGAGCTTGTATGTGTTGACGACCCTATTTGATAAATGTGGAGAAGTAGCAACTGGGGCTTTGGGGCATTAATTGCTGCCTTACCCCAGAGAGATGAACTCCATGTTTATTCCAGGCATAAATACAGTGCGCAACGCATTAATCAAACTCCGTGATGAGACCTCCGAAAAGTAAGAGTGGTTCAAAGCAGACGCACTAAGTATCATCTGACGCTGACCATTCGAGGAAAATAAAAGAAGGTTTACTGACATGCGGTTCACTGTGTGCTGGAGGGCAGAATAATTTGCCATCTGTCGTAACTAAGGGGCGTCGTTTTACACTCGACCTCCAGAATGTTGAACACCCATTTGGACGGTAGAGAAAGTATGTTTTTAATGAGACTGTCATAGAAATGCGCAGTTTTAAATCCTAAGTTCCTAGTCCGAAAATTATGCTTAAAGGGAGATTTTCAAAGGTTATTTAATTGATAGTTTTTTCGTTTTTGTTTTTTTTAAATGAAGTCTATTTTATCGTGAGACACCTGCTGAAGTGCTATGTAATTTTTAAAAAAAAGATTCCAAATCTTCAAAAACGTTGTTCTATGAAGTCTGATTTCACAGCGATGATTAACATTAATACACACATTCTCACTAAAGATTCTAAATTTAGTAAGACAGCTGAGTAGGTAGTTAAAGTAAAAAAAGAAATATCATCATGATTCCAAAAGGTTCATCATCCTAACTGAATACAAAGATTTGACAATTTTTCAAAATTTTGCTTTTATTAAAAAATCTTTCGTTAAACTTGAAGCGTACTCCTATTATAGTGTTATTCGATCTTTTAGATATTATTTTTTAAAGACATACTAAACATAAAAACAAAGAGTAAAAAGGGAAATAATTCAGCTTCCCCAAGGATGATATGTATTTACTCTTATATATATATATATATATATATATATATATATATATATATATATATATATATATATATATATATATATATATTTATATATATATATATATATATATATATATATATATATATATATATATATATATATATATATATATATATTTATATATATATATATATATATATATATATATATATATATATATATATATATATATATATATATATATATATATATATATATATATATTAGTGGGAGTGAGTATAAATTTTTCAAATAACTAATAGGTTTATTACTTTTATGATAGATCTTAATCTCAATATATTTTTTCATCGTATTTGTAAACGACTGAAGAGAGTGGAATAAAATAAACTTCACATCCACTGTGTCAGTACGCATATTTGAGCAAAGTATAAATGCTCGTCAGATGGGCAGCCCGGTCGTACGCTGCAGCCATGAATAAAGATTGCGCCCCCGATTGCACCGAAGACAGACAAACTCCAGTCAAATTAGCTCACCTTAGAAAGCGTTTGTCGTATTTTGTAGATCAAAGTTAAGATAGCTAGATCATTAATTAAAAACCCACCTTAGTACGAGATTTCTAAAGTAATCCCGATCTCGCGAGATTCTTCCCCTTAGAAAGAGATTTTCTGAAACAGTCCCTTTAACACAAGGTTATGCTTCATATATTTTACCACAGAACTCATTCTTTTTATATCACTATTCTTTTAGTTACAGAAACTTACAAAATCCAGTTAAACGATTTTCACATATGCATGCAAACTAACACACCGGCACACACGCAGTTATCTCCCAAAACTTTGAGGGTTTCAGAGAAATAGGGCGTCAGCTATCGCTGGCTGTTATTATTCCACTTATAAATGCGCCTCTCCGAGTTCCATCTCCTCACTTGTCCCCTGTCTTCTGCTAGCCACGCGACCGTTGCTTCAAAACTGTCTACTTCCACCTGCCATGCTCTATGTCTGCCTGCTCCAGCACCTGCCAAACGCTTGTATTTGCCCGTTGCCATTGGTGGGGCGGAGAATGGGTTGACAACCCGGGTTGAGTCACTCTCTGGAAGGGTTGAAGATAGCCGGGGATGGGGGATGCTCGTCATCAAAATCTTCCTGGCTTCCTGCCCCCCACCCTTTTTTTTTGAAATCTCGGCGGAAGACGGGAGTTTAAAATGGATGGACGTTGGATAGGTTTCCGTTTTGTATTGCAGATGAGGGAGATATGTAAATAAAGAAAAATAGATTTTTAATAATACCTCATTTAAAAATAAATAATTTTGAAGAATTTCGAAGAGTAACAGAAGTTTTATGCAAAAATAAAACCCAAAATGAAGAAAAAACCTTAAAATTTAACAACAGCTAAGCCCCACTTTCTCGCAATCGCTAAGTATTTCAATGAAAATCCGCCTGGTCGCTCTGACCCCCGAACCTTCAATTTTTCTCAACGTTACTCTACTAAGCCATGTCATAATGGTTACCTTTAAACCCTCTCACTAAATCTTTTCAATTTCTGATTCCTTGCTTTCCTTCTGGATTAGAAGTAACTTTCTCTTTAAGCGTACAGTTAAAAGGTTTCAAAAAATTTTGCACTCCATCACCCTGACAGACAGAATATAGGTTTGAGAGTTCCGATTAACCACTTCTGGGATTTATCGTTGCGAGAAATGCTTTTATATTGCTCCTAAAATTTTGAATCAAATTGAATTTCTAAAGTCATTTGTATATATAAAAAATGGATTCGTTAGATAAGCTAAGGCAGTTCAAGATGTCGATTGATGGTGTAGCGGTCATCACAACTGACCAGAAAGTAGAATATGTGACTTATATTTTCAAAGCAGCATGTTTGGTAAAAACTGTGAGAAGAAATACATGGCAGAGTGATATGTTTCCATTTTAATTAATCACGAGAAAAATAAAATTACATTGAACAAAAAAAAATAAATCCTAGAAAGTTTCACAATATTACCATTTTTACTATTGACTTGATGAAGATTTGTAGGCGTTAGATGAAATTTTCACTTTATGCATGTTTCAAAAGTAACGGCCAAAAGAAAGAGCAGTGTAAAAACAACAGCCCCCCAAACACTTTCCTTTTCAAATAATTCATTTTCACAGCTGCCGAAGTTAAAACAAATCTGATTTTAATCCGACAGCATTTGAGTTAACAGCTCAACAGAGTGATCTGATTTTTTACTTTCCTTTCTAATCCCCAGTTAAAAGAGTCCAGGTATCGAAAAATCCGGATTTTATTTCCCAACTCAAGGTTCTTAAAACCACGAGCTTTTCAGGTATTTCTTTATACCTTTAAAAAACACCGGGCGTTTTTACGAGAATGCTTTAAAATCCTGAACGATATGAAGATAAGTGGAGAAAAAATTACGGGCTTTGTAAGATTTAATGCGTTATTAGGTTAATACGCTTGAAGATAGTGGATGAAGTCGAGAATTTTTTTTTTTTATCCAGGATCAAATTTCGAAACTGTATAGGCCTATTTAAGTTTCTTTTAACTGAGCTTCCACAAAAAAAGCCTCTTCAAAAGATAAACAACGCAAAAATCTTTATCGGTTTCATTATTTAAATTAACATTGAACGGATGTGCATATTAACTGTTTTTCTTAACGCAAAGGGGGTGTTTTTTTCCTAATATATGAAGTTTTCGTTTTTAAGTAAATTTACACGAAGGAGCAACAAGTAGATGGAAATGCCAAAAATCATTCTCTCTTTCAGTAGCGGGGGGAAGGGAATCGAACGAAAGATAATTTAATTCCGTTAATACTAATTGAGGAACGCGTGTTCCCTTATTTATGTCCATTCTGATATCACATAAAAAGTAACTTTGTATTCTGTTCTGATATTTTGTTTAGTAAATGTGAAGACAAAAGAGCGGTAATGTTGTGTTACTAATAAAAAGTATCGCTCTATTAATTCTTAGACTAATAAATTCAAGAAATGTGGAATATAATGGGTTACAAAAGAAATTAGCTCCTGCATCTGTCTCTCTGCAGCACGGTTACGTCACCCTAGAAGAATTATAAGACTGCTGTCATATACAGACCATTTTACAAGAGTATATATATATATATATATATATATATATATATATATATAAATATTTTCTATTTCTTTGCTCTTCTTATGGGTCTGTTTTGTTTACGTACATGAACATCTTAAAGAAAATTTCTATTTCAAATTTCTAATAGATCTTTTTAGTAATTCTAATATTCCCCGCGTATGAATATCTGTTCCAACAATCTTTTTCAAATAAAAAGACAATATAAACTTCCCGTGAATACCAGTTAGTTAATTTTTTAATCTTGTTATACCGTCGGTTATGAATTTAAAATCAGGAAAATCTGATGCAAACAGATATCATTCTAAGCGTCTTGTTAACCTGAGCGTTGTATATATATATAATATATATAAAGTATCATATATATATATATATATATATATATATATATATATATATATATATATATATATATATATATACATATATGTATATATATATGTATATATATGTGTATATATATATACATATATATATATACTATATATATATATACATATATATATATATATATATATATATATATAAATATATATATATATATATATATATATATATATATATATATATATATATATATATATATATATATATATATATATATATATATATATATATATATATATATATATATATATATATATATATATATATATATATATACAGTCGATTCCGGTTAATCGGACCACGTCGTGACACGATTATTTTGGTCAAAGACAGGATTCGGTCCGAATAAGCGGCTTGTCCGATTAACTGGTGGTCCAATTAACCGGAATTGACTCTATATATATGAGCGTGTGTGTGGGTGTGGTGTTTATGTATAAAAAATATGCGTATAGTGTGTATTTATGTTTGTATATATAGTAATTAGCTTCACGAGATTCTAAGGAGTGGGTTCGGGTTCCAATCCCAGGAAAGGCATGGACGTTTATGTGTTGCCCATGATAGGGAGTCATGTTGGGTCACCTATATAGTGCACCCATAAAATCAATTCGGGATGTGGGTTGGGAAAATGTTGATAACACAAGTGCCAGCCACGTTAGAAAAAATTCTTTATTCTTTTTTGAGTTAGGGGATATTCTCTGAAAGTACTGTTTAAGATTCATCTGTCCACCTACAGATGGCAGGAATTAAGTTTGAAACTAACGATCCATCTTTTGTATAAACGTAACACTGCGGATGTCGAGTAATTTGATTGAAAATAGCTGTTAATTCATAGCCCGAGTTTAACTAAAACTTGTGCCTAATATGTGATGAAAACAGGACCACCGTATCTTTACAAATATAGTGTTGATGTGGGCCGTTCGTGCTGCATTGAATTACTGACAAACTTAAACGTGGGCCTGTGGGCATAAACTTCACTCCTCCGTCCTTCTGACAGACGAATCCCTATTATGTCTACGCTTCTACCGCCAACTTCGAAGTTCTTTTTTTTTTTTTTAATTACTAACATTTATAAAACAGAGTTCAATAGTCTTCACATTTGGGAATTGTCCATAGGAAAAAAAAATTCCTCCTAATGCTGTATTAATTAGTTTGAAAGAAGTTCCCTTTCCAAATTTTATGTGAAGAAAAATAATCTGTGAGAAAAAGAATCTGAGTTCCTTTTGATTCGAATTAACCAACCTCGATTTTTTTAATTTTCAATTTTTAACTCTATATATAAAATGAGAATAATTTGTATTCTTTTTTACTTCACTAAAGACCTTTAGAATTCAAAATAAGAATATTTTTTGGCAGAATAATTCCTGTTTCTCAAAAAAAAATTCAAAAATGCTATCATTTTTCAGAATGCTCCATGAGCATTCCATATCTTAAAAACCTTAAATTTTTTAATATATATTTACTGTATATATATAAACATAATTATGTCTTGGTTTTTTTTGTATGAATTTTAAGCCATAAATTACAATTTTTTTTTATCTGACTGTTATCTTTTTATGATTTTGCTTTATTTCATGATCTATAAATTGAAAAAAAATTGTATCAAAGAATAAGCACAGTATGGTGGCAGGCATTTGAAATAAGTCCTGAGAAATTTGGAAGAAATCAGAAGAAAATGAATGCTCACGGAACATTTTGAAAAATTCTTGCATACCTGAAGAATTTTTTCAAACATAGGTCTTAGTTTTCCACAAAATACTTATTTGCGAATTCTAAGTGTAGTAAATGAAGTAAAAAAGAATGTTAATCATTCTTATTTTCTATATAGAGTAAAATATTGAAAATTTAACAAAACGTTATTAAGTTGTAGGTGTCTTGACCACTTGAACGTCAACTACAAGTTTCATTCAAGGCTGTTGGGTAGTAGCCATATTTGTTAAACCCATGAATAAAATCTTTCCAATCATTGACGACTTCCGTTTAAAGATTTTTTTCTATCAATTGTACTCCGCAATAGACAAAGGAATTTTCCACTGTGTTATCTCATTCATTTTACAAATTTCTTCCACCAAAGGAAGTGATTTGCGTTTAAAACACATTATACAACATTTTTTTCCCTCGAATATTTCAAAATTAAAAATATGATTTGCGTTTCTTTTAAGGCGACAATGGACCATGAAAAACCTTTTTTTTATTTATCAACCAATTGCTATGAAATTTTTTATACTTATACAGTTTTGTTTAGAAATGAAAATGCTAAATTAAAAAAAAAATCAGAATGTAATTAATTAAGATATTAATTTAAATCAGTTTGCTAATTAATCTATTTAAAAATGCTCCATGTTCATTAATTTTTGTCTCAGATATCTAATTTTCTTTCTTAAGCTAGCTTTATATAGTTATAATAAAAGTTACTAGCAATATTTCATTTACAGTCATATTTATAAAAACTACAAAAAAAAATCGATAAAAATTGGTCATTTTATGCAAAATTAAAAAAAAGTATTTTTATTGTAAAAATTTTAAGTTGTTTTAAAATAGTATAATGAATTTATTACTAAGATTTATTCTAACATGTATAAATAATCAATTTATGAAATTTTATGAAAATTCAAGAAAATTTATGACGCATGGAACATTTTGAACTTACCTAAACGACATGAAAACTTGTTTTGAGAAAATAGCATTTAAAATTTTAATTTAACGTAACATTTCCATTGTTTACGCTTGAAAAAATACTTATAACTCGGTTAATAATGATCAGATCAACATACTTTTTTTTTAATTTAAAGCTGATGAGTTGCAAAATAATTTTCCGAAAGAAAAAAAAATTGTTTTTGGGTCATATTTTTGTCAATCTAAAGGTCCATTGTCGCCTTAAAGAATGAAAAAGATTCGAGTGAAAAATTCCTTTCTCTGTTACGGTATACAATATCTTTAAAAAAAAAATGTATAGCGGCAGCTTTAAGCAAATCAGCACGATCAAGCAAACGAAGTCAGAGTTATAGCATAATACAAATGATTTTAATGCCTTAAACTACTGATAATTTAGCCATGTGTTATTTCCCCTTAAGGCTTAGTTTGGAAAATTAAACTAGAACTAAAATTTTAACTAGAATTTCCTTTTTATAATATTACAGTTACAGAAGTCGACAAATCGCATCATTCTTATGTAAATTTCTTTGCGAAATATCAATAATCACATTTGCTTCACCGTTGCTTTCACTTAAAAGGCATTCTCCCCGAAAAACCCTCAATTTAATCACTGCTAACGAATCAATTAATCACGGCCTATTATAATCCGAAACCGCCAGCAACAATATCACTTGAAGCTCGAGAATTTTTTACCCTTTTGACAAACTATTTCCGACTGACAAAAAATCGAATTCTCGAAATATTATCTTTATTAGTCCAATTATTTCCGTAACAAAAGCACGGGATCAAAAAACGTCTCGTCGCAGTTTTTTTCTTCTTTTATTTCTAGACAAATTTAGGAGGAATTAAATAAAAAGAAGGAAGAAATGCAAATTCCTTTTATTGAAAAAAGGGGGTACCAAGATAAACGCAAGTGTTCCTATTATTACCCAGCTAATAACGCCAGAGAATAGACTCCTTAGGGTGGGATTAACGGCCTATCTTATTTTACGTAATAGCTCCCGAAAGGTTGCTTCATTTTCACCGCACGCTCTCGCCAAACGGGAGCGACGCGGCCACTTTCGCGCCATTTTGTTCTAATTGGCGACATTTCTTTTTGTAATTTGGCTTATGTAAAAGCGTTGTCCAAGGAAATATCTGTTGATCTAGCGATATTATCACAAGTTGAAAGCAAATAAGAAATATTTTTTTTATATGGAGGAAATGTAACAACGACTTCATGTAAAATAAGCTTTATGACGAAATAAGTAAAAGTCGTATTAATTGCATTAGAAGTTTTGAATTTTTCACTGAGTACGTGGATATAAGAAAGAGATACGTTATAAATTAACTAGTCTGGATTATGAGATTGAAAAGTAGTCGAAAATAGTTCTCTAAAAGCCTAAAATTAGGAAATTAAACATTATACTTTGCTACAACCTCCGCACGCACGTGGTGTTATCGATTGACAACGGCAGACAATCCTTATTAGAACTTACTGGAAACTACTGAAAAACACTAAAACAGGAATTCACAGAGTCTTAATATCAATAATGAAAAATAAAAGGGGGGGTAGCAAGTTTCGAATCAATCGATAATTAATCCTAAGCCCGAAGAGCATCGTGTGATTGTCTTTGTGGATAATTCCCGAATGTGCTTTCGGGCATTTGTGAATTGCCCGTAGAGACAATCACACCTAATGTCCATCGGCCTTATGATGAGGTATTAATTAGTTCGGAACTAGCTGCGAACCTTTTATTTTTATTGGGGAAATTGAAAAATCTTTTATAGGTTTATTAATGTAATTTAAGGAAAATAAAAGTTTAGAATCTGCAGAAAAAAATGTCGGCCTTATGATGGCCTTATGATGAGGTATTAATTAGTTCGGAACTAGTTGCGAACCTTTTATTTTTATTGGGGAAATTGAAAAATCCTTTATAGGTTTAATGTAATTTGAGGAAAATAAAAAGTTTAGAATGTGCAGGAAAAAAATGTCAGGTTCGAGAATCCTTAATGTAAATATTTAAAATAAAACCTTCAAGTGAGAAGACAGACGTTTTAGCCATATTTTGTACTTATGACTCTAATTAAAAAAAGGAGAAAAATCTTTACTGACAAAAGGTTTGACCCGACTCTGTCAGACATTTAAAATATTGATTGCCGCAAAATATCTTAAAATATATAAGCAGGTACACAAATTCTCTGACCATGTATTAACTTATATCTTTGTATTATGTAAATTTTTAAGACGCAAAATTCAGTGACTCTAAATAACATTCTAGTGTTATTCCTAAGGAATATGAAAGCAATAGCCCCCTGTAACTGAACCTGAAGGAAATGGGATTAACGAGTAAAATTTCTCAAATCAACGGTTAATAATTGCGCAAATGGAGGTTTTCTAGTATTCTCAGCACTGGTATATTAGTATCTCAATTACAAAACATGAACAGTTCTGTTTAACATCATAACTAGATTTATTATTCAAGATATAGGAATTTGGTACTCACATATTTCATATAATTTACGCCTCACGAGCTTACCTATTGTAGGCATTATAGCTGTTTTAATTAAACGGGATACGTTTAGTGTATCATCAAAGGCAGTGATACAAACAAAGTGGTAAGGATCTACCCGCCTCAACTCTCCTAGAACTGACAAAAGTACAATAAAATAATAACAGCGTTCCTTTCCATAATCTCTCAACCTCCATGTAAGAAAAGAAAAACTAAAGACATCCTAGAAATAGATTATGGTTGTGCCATTGGTCAGGCAATATAAGTGGTATTCCGGAAAGAATAAAAAAACGTATATAGAAAATTTTCGGGTAGCCTCTTCTAGCGAAACTACCGCGGGTTATTAACGTAGGACTACTTATCGTTGCTTACCTCTTTATATGTATATATGTATGTATGTGTTATGTATATATATATATATATATATATATATATATATATATATATATATATATATCTGTGTGTGTGTATGTCAAAATTTTGACGCATTTTGGTACTTTTCTGTTTAACTGTTTACTGCTTGTCCAAGCGACGCTGCCAAAATTATAACTCGCGAGGACGAACGGTTTTAGCGTCTGAAATTTTGCTTTCCGAAGGACCGTTATGGAGGAACGTAATCCTACGTTAAAAGGTAAACCATTTCTGCAAGTCCATCAGTGATATTTTAAGGGGAGAAATGCAAATATTTCTGAAGCCAGCAGGATAGCCACGCTAATCCACCACCCCCTGTTTGTTTTTTCTTTATAATAATCATTAGTATTTTCGTAACTCAGGTACGAAAATGATCCAGCAGATAGTTCCGATTAAAATCACAGTTTTATTCATTCTGCGCACTCGGTGATCCCATCAAACGAATGCCATAAACAGGCCCTTTCATTCGATAACAAATAATCCACTTTCATTGCAGCTATTCACACCGCTGCAAACTGCCCATTTAATCTTAAAAGGGCGTCGATAAAAATAAATCAGCCACAAGCAGCGAAACGTAAACCTGTGTCGCACGCGATAACCCTATCTATGCAGGATCTCCTTTGCGCAGCTCTAGGAATTACCTGATTCATTAGAAGTGATAAAACTTACATCAGAGCTTCCCAAACGATAAATAGGCAGCAGACCTTTCCGCCATACCTGTACCACTTCCTCAAAAAGAGAATTCGGATAAATAATCGAAAAAAAATTCTTCCTCCTTGGACTTCCGGAGCACCTGCTGGCTGCCCCCTCCTTTTTGGAAGCCTCGTGACGTCACAGGGTTGCACCCCCCATGGGTCTTTTCAGAGCTGGGGGGTTAAGGAGTGTCGTTGACCTTCGAGGGAAAAACTTAAGGAGAGCAGTATTGAATTAAATTATAGTCTGAAGGTTGTGTGTATCCCACAGATCGTTGACATCCTGAAGGGAGGTAAGGTGCGCAAAGCCTAAAGGGCAAACATCGCGAAAAATGCGCAAGGTACTGGCAGGTATCACGGTGCATCACAGGCAGCTTTTTATATTTTTTTAAGCAAAAAAGCTCATGTTTTTAAGGGGAGATGCAAATCTTTAACATACCTAGCAACCATATTTTTTACTGTTTTCGACTCTTCATAACATCTTACATTTTCACGAAAATTGTCCAATTCCTACCTACAGGGAAATTGTCAATTTATTTCATACAGAGATTTTAAGCATTAGTTATAGTAATAAACTATTCATGACATATACTCATGAGAAAGTTTTTAAAAATCTTATTATTGATAATGTATAAGGTACATAAGAAAATAGTCTACGAATTTGAGCGTACAGTTATAAAATCCTTTTTAAACCAAAAAATATAAATTATGCTTCATAACTGATATACTATAGTGCCCGGTATAAATGGCTTTAAGTTAAAAAAAAAATGATTTTTAGATATTTTTTAGTATTGATAAAAAAAACTTGACTTGTATAAAAGGCTGTCAATTAAGTCTATCAATTTTGTATACAAAAGTATATTTCTTTGTACAAAAGACTCAAGTCGAAATTATATTTTTGCGATTTTTTTATAAAAGCCAATAATTTGGTATATTTAAATCACTGATTTTGACTTAAGCCCTTTATACCGGGCACTATAGATATGCTGGAAAATATAATTAAAACATCGAAACTTAACCTCTAATGCAGTTCTCAATTTTCTTTAAGACGAGATTTCGGTCAATTGTAAATTGTCTGCACTTGTGTTATACTTACCTCTGACAAATATAGCTTTGATAATAATATTTCTGGTCAAATATCATGTACAATTTTTAAACTATGATTTACTCAGTTAGGAATATTGAGAGGTTCTAATAACAATAAATCTAGTATTAAAATACATATAATGTATTTAAGGTATTGTTGCTTCTGTAGTACATTGCTGTTAATTTCATATATGTTCTGATCTATTTTCTCATTTCCTGCCAATAAATAATGCTCTATATTTTCCTTTCTTTTTAGGTATGTTTCCTTTTCTATTTGTTCATAAAGTATCAAAGAGGAAAAAAGCTTCTAGAATCAAGCTGTCTAACGTAAGTGCTACCTAAACAACAATTTGCGAGTTAAAATTTGAATTTGCAAAATAAATTCAAAGAATTTTATTTTGAATTTTCATTTTTTCTTTACTAATTTAAATGAAGTATGTAAAAAATTAAGTACGTTTTGAAACAAATTATCAGAATGAACTATTAAAGTAAAGGAAAAATTGATTCGGTAGCAAAAGGATTCATTGGTAGTTACCAATGAATTGATACGATTGTTACCAATGTATTATTTTTTTCTGCTTTAAAAGAAATAAAAAGGGAAAATCTGAAAAATATTGATATATGGGAGATTAAAATCTCCCCCAGAAATGTATCACATTACCACTAAAATTTTTAAATAATGATAAACAAAAAATATCATTTTTAGTTGTGGTTGGGTTGACTGACTTTAATAACCTGGGGTTTGGTAAACTTTGCAGTCTTATTGACGGGAAATCGTCAACCATACCACAAAATCCATTAATTCCTCTTTACCCTCAATGCTTTTTTCCCATCCCTGAAATTTGGGACCAAGGACCAGACTATCCAATGAAGCTGGCCTTGAGTTGTATAAATCAAGCAAAAAATCACGTTGCCGAGCAAACAAGCCCATATCACAAAGTACACAGAGTAAACTGTTGCAGGAATGGAGCCCAAGTTAAAGCCTCATATGATTAAAAATAAAGGTGTTATCAACGAAGAAACGCGGCTTGTCAATAAACCAAGCCTATTGGAATGCGTAATTAGAAACCCTTCCTGAACGTCCTTCTTTGAAAATACCGAAAACTATCCAAGCAAATATAACTTCTCAAGACCTGAGAAATTAGTCTGGAAGGGTATTCACACCTTTTCTCGGAAGGTGAAAAGTACGTTCTTTCTCACACCAGCTCCTTATCCCATGTTTGCATAGGTCTACATATGATTAGAAACATAATTATGCCGATATTTGCTTTGCATCTTTGAATGCGGTGTCTACGAATTTGGCGTGTGCTGAGTCGTGTTTGGTATTCTTTCATTAGGTCTAAGGTAATAGTCGGAATGTTGATGTACACCATTATGTGTATGGTGAATTTGAAAGATGCTATTATGCATGCATCTAAACATAAAAGTGTATTTTGGTTAGTTTGAAGATGCAAAGATCGTTGGTTTTCTCATGACTGGGAGAGAACCGATTTATAAATATGTTTTTCTTAAATAAATCAAAGTTTTATGCAAAACAGTGTAAAAAAATTGTATACATTACACGCATTATTTATGGCAAGGTACAGAATTTTTTTTTCTTAAACTAAATCAAAACATGGCACCATAATCCAAAATAAATTGCTTCAATAACGATGTAAGCTACTTCGTTCTATGATTTGAATACTATGAAGGGTGTCAAACGTGGACCAGTTCAAAATCTAGAAAAGTTATATCAGGATTATCTGTTAAAAAAGCATTTTCTTATGCAGATGTGTAGGAAACTTCCATAGTGGAGGATACTTGACTCCAGCTGAAAGTGAATGGGTTAGTAAATATAAATTTAAACACACCAAAATGTTAATAAATATTTTTATTTCATTCGTCCTTTTTCATCTTGCAATCAGGCAGGTTAACCACACTATTACTTAAAAGGGATCCCTCACACTTTTAGGACCATGTCTCTCGTTAAAGAACGAGATAAATTAAATTGCAAAGCTTTGAAGAGTTATAAAAGTAGATCTTAAGGCTGCTATGTACTAAGAAAAAACATCGTATTTCCCTTTTCCTCTTCTTGCAGACTCTTGTGGTGGGAGGAGTCCAGTTGACAGTTAAAGAATTCCACCCCCTTAGGATTGAGGGATTGTAATGGCTCTTTCTCTATAGGGGGGTTAAGCGCTGGCCCAAAATTTTTTATTTAAAATATATTTTTGTTAACTATTTACAGGTACATAAATGCTGATAATCAAATAAAATTGGTATTGTCAGATAGCCTGAACTTTTCTGCAAAGCGCTACAGGATTCATTTTATAAATTTCGTCCACCGAAGGAATTTAGGAGCGTTTAAAACACACTATACCAGATTTTTCACCGAATAATTTAAGTTTTAAAATATTAATTGCATTTTTTTTTAAAAACAAAAAATGTACACAAATGTAAAATTTCTTTCTCTATGACGGAGTGCAATTTTTTAAAAAAATCTTTGAATCCAAGTCGGCAATCCGTGGACAAATTTTTTCCATAGGTTAACATTGAGGTGAGCGAATCCAATGGGGTTAGTACATAGCAGCCTTAACACCAGAAAAATATATTTTTTTTGTAAAAACTTCAACATAACTCTCAATATAATGATTTTAAATTGAACGATTATTTTAATATGTGAATTTGAATATTTCGGTGACGAAAATATCGTTAAAACAGATAATTAAATAGTTTGTTTCCCATTACAAAAAATAAATTCAACTGATTTTTACGGTCTTGATTGGGGGTTAAGGTTATTGCACTTCCACTAGACACTTTTATCTAAAGTCATATCAATAGCTTTCATCTAAAGTTATATCAATTATTTCTGAATAATAAGAAATAGGGGTCAGCACTTCCAACGCCAGTCAGCATCAACAGACAGAAAAAAAGAAAGATAACCTTTCAATACGACAGTCAGAAACACGACACCCCTATTGGTTTGATTGTGAGCTCAGAAACTTAAAGATCTTCTTCGAAAATTTTCATATGTCGTCTAGCAAGATCTAATAGAATCGCACTGCCACATAGTCTTCTTCCTTTAAATATTGGGTCACGATATTGAGGTATCAAAATCAGTAAAATATCTTCATGCATAATTCAAAAGCAGTTAAACACTTTTCTCGAAACACATTATTATTATTTTTTTTATTACCTGAAGCTTCTAACTGGGAACAAATCATCACGATCATTGGGGCAGAAAATTATGGCTTGAGTTTCATTTTGCTATTTTGGCATCGTAACACTTCTGGTTGAGCGCGGGAGAAAATTGTTTATTTAATTAGAGGAACAAAACAGTTTTCAAGTGAATTTATCGTTCGTTTCCTGGGGTGGAAGAGCTGGACCAAGGATGCATAAAGCGTTTTTGCCTTTTCTAGGAAATAAGAAATTTTATAGTCACTGTATAATTTTGAGTCTGTGTAAATATAACCTTTCTGATCTTTTTCATTGTATTACTCTCTTAGTATCACTCTTTTGGTAAATATGCATATAATTACAAACAAATCTATTGCAAGAGTTACTTTATTATTTTGTTATGTTTTATTCTTTTTCATCTTTATTTTACTATCATTTTTATTAATTACTAGTTATTTCTCTTTTACTAATTATTTCTATCCTAAGATTTCTTTTTAATGCTTAACAACAAGATCGGCTTAACAGGACATCATTAAATCTTATCAGGACCATTACTAACAATTATCTTACGCCCACCTCCTGATAAGGGCATAGCGAAAGAAAACAGCGTCCATGGAATATCTCTTACCTGCAGAGCGTCTCAGAAATTAATAGGTACTGAAGCCAACATGTGTCTGGTCCCCCTTGGACTTGCGCTTGGAGCAAATACCTAGGGATACGTAATTTTCACATTTACGAATTGGAGGCGAATAAATGCGAAATTTGCCGATATGAGCGAATAAATACGAAAATTATTTTTTTTTACTACTTTTCGGCAAAAACTCGGTGATAAACGGCTTTTTAAGCGAAATTAGATAATAATAATAATAATTTATTAACATAATTGCTTATCTAAGACCATCCACGGTCTTTAACTGAGAGATCCCACTCTCGAAATTTGCTTATTATTTACTGCTAAAGACGTAAGGAACAGAATGTAGAGACCACTACAATGTTAGCTTTTAACTAAGAATTTTGATACTTACCTAACCCAGTAAGTAAAAGTGTGATTTTTTAAAAATTAATGCCAAATTTTTGAATTTATATACATATATATATATATATATATATATATGCGAATAAATGCGAAATTTTATGTATTGTATTTCTTTTTTTGTTTTTTTTGCGAAATTTACGTATCCCTACACATGCCCCATTTCCCTAAATTATTAATAATATATTTAACTCCAAACCGGAAAAGTGCTCTCAATATAAAATCTGTCTTAATTTACTCCTCCGAAATTTCTTTTCCTTTTCTAATTTATATATTTTTTTGCAATTTAAATTTATTCCATAAATAACGATCAGTTCCCCCCTTATTTTTGGCCGACAATATCTACTTGGGTGACTAGACATGCGTCATATGATTACATCATCTGTAAGGCAGAATATTTTTCAATGTCTGCTTCACGTATTAAAATGGTCCTATTCATTCGCTTTGAGGTGTAGAGCAAATGCCAAGTTATGAAATAACTGTGTTTTTAACAACATTCAGAATAAATATCACAACATATTCATGCAAACAAAAGCAAAGTGTCCCCTAATGAATCTTATTGTTAGGACATCATATGGCTGTTTTTACGAGGTCCTTCTCTTCTCCAGTAAACTATTTCTTGCCCCATATCTGTTTATTCAGAATTTATCCGGCGGCACTGATATACGGCTTGTTATAGCCCATGATACTGCAGATTGCAGTCTTGCAGGTAAACGCATGTAGGCCACTGACAAGGGATATTCCCTTTATAAAGATAAAATTGTGAAAGTCATCCTGACAAGCTTCATTTATTGGACGCTCAATGAATCGGAAATATGGAAAATAGGCCTCGTAACATATCCGCTTTCGTTGTGAAATGTCCAGGTTCTCGAAACAACTTTGTGCTGAATAATGGTCAGGAATTTAAGAGATGAAGAATGTTTTGCGGTTAAAAGTTATGAACAGTGCAAAATATTTTTTCGGCTCTAAACAGTATGCATTAAATATTGCACACGAATTCAACTATTTGCTTATCAATTTACATCAAATAACTCGATTTTGATTGAAAAATGAGAAAAAAAGCCATTTCTATGAGTATCTATAAAGATTTTGCTTTTATTCAAAATAAGATGCAAAAATCAGCGTAGCGGCCTCAACTAACCAGACAACCATTAAAATAAGTTTGCAATAGACCACGTACCTCTTTATAATTCGCTGCCGATTAATGGTAACAGTTATTTAAAAATCATATTACTTTGATTAACATTCATATAATTTCTTTTTTTTATTTTACCATAAATTTTAAATTCAAAACTCTGTTGGTTTACAGTTATTTAAAGATCATATTACTTTGGTTAACATTCAAGTAATTTTTTTAAAAAAATTTTCATAAATTTTAAAATTCAAAACCCTATTGGTTTACATGTGTCACATATACCATCATGCACAATTTCACTTTATATGCAGTTATTTTGAAATTTTGAATTATTCACGTGCGAGATAGGATGCTAAATTACTTACATTCTATAATCATTATAAGATTAGGCATTATTAACAAGAATTTGGGGTTCAATTTTGAACTGTTATTCCATACCCTCCAGGAGATATTGAATAGGTTTTTCTTTTCAATTTTATTATTCCGTACTATTACCCGTTTTCACTACTTCGTCTTTCATATCCTTTCTTTCTTCAATTTTCCTTTTCCATAAGTAGAATTCCTGTTTAAAATACCATTATCTTCTTCAATCCTAAGACAGTGTTATTTAGTAAAGTTCTTTATACTATACAGTCTTACCAAAACATTCTGCTATCCTTAAATCAAACAATTTTTTTATGTTAACTACCATCTATCGACCAAAACTGCAACCTTGAAGACTCGTGGACAAATATTAATTATGAAATCTAAAACAGTAACAAACTTAAAAAACTTATTTCATTATATTTTACACAAGCCTTATGCATGCTAAATTTATACACATTTGTGTAAGGCAATTTTGAAACAAATTATATAATATATTTTTACAAACCGGGGCACTTGTCCAAAGATAATAGCTCATACGATGATTTGTTGGTTTTTTCTTAACTGGGACCACTGTTAATGTGGACCAATAAATCACACTGGTGTCACTATAATGCAGAACGAGCACCCCCAGGAGCGAAATCCAGGGACACGTAAACTTCTCCCACCGCTTCAAACTTCACAGAGGAGCTTTCCGGCCTACAGATTTAACATGCGCATAGCAGGCGTAGACACGAGATCATTCAGTGGTGCTTTTCGGGTCTCGACCCGAGCTCCCTCAATACCGAATCTTGATGCGCTAACCCCGAAGTTGCTCCGGGCCAACAAATTTAAATTCGTGACCTACAATTTACATATAGTTAATAGATTAAAATTATCATGTGTAGTTAATGATATTATATAAGTTTATAAAATACACAATCCGAGTTTTGATGTGCTAACCCCTAAGTTGTTCCGGGGCCAACAAATTAAACTTGTTACCTACTATTTATAAATAGTTAATAGGTTAAAAAGTATCATATGTAGTAAATGATATTTTATAAGTTTATGAAATACACAATCATTTTTTCATATATCTAAGCCCAACTTTTTCCCAGTATATGTACAACCTATATCAAATGAAAATTTATCTTTTGATTTACATTTAAGCCTACATAAAATATCCTTACGCCGTCATGAAGCAATTTTCAAGAAACTTGGCCGAACGATCCTTAATTACTCTAAGCCGGATAAAACACAGTACAATGATCGTTAAATACCAGACCCCTCCCCCCCTCTAGGATGTAACCTTCAAGAATTCTTGTTCTCCAGGTGACAATCGTCTCCCTCCATGATGTATTGGAAAAGCATCAACAGAATAAATCTATTTTCAGACTTCAGACGCGGAAGACGAGTGGATGCCAGGATAGTTTCTGTTTGTTTGTTTGTCACTCTCTTAAGTTTGTCGCTTTCCGTTGTCTGTCTGTCCCACCATTTCAGAGCCGAAGAACTGGCTGGTAGAATTCTTAGGAAATTGTCTAGACTGTAGCAGTGGTCAAACTGAATCCTAGATGCTCGTATTTACTGTAGATGCAAACTATGTAAAATTATTTCTCACTCAGAATTTTTTTTATAAGTCCAGGGGAAGAAAAATAAGTTCTGTAAAAAGTAAATGCTGAGGTATTAATGTTTTTTATACTGATAAAAACATTTCTTTGTAAGTCCTTCTTACTTCAGTAAATACTTCAGAAATTATTTTATAAATCCAGGGAGAGAAAAATGAGTTCTATGAAAAGTATATGCTGAGGTAGTAATGTTTTTTACACTCATAAAAACATTTCTTTGTAAGTCCTTCTTATTACAGTAAATACTTCAGAAATTTTTTTATAAGTCAAGGGAGATAAAGTTCTATGAAAAGTATATGCTGAGGTAGTAATGTTTTTTATACTCGTTAAAACATTTCTTTAGCGACATGCAAGAAATTTTCAAACATTTTCTAGAAAACCTTTATTATTCAAAGAATGATATATACTTTGTTTTTCTTTTTTATGTTGAATACGTCCTTACATTAGCAAATCGTCCCTTCAAAGTCCCCAAAAGGGGCATTTTCAACAAATAAAGTACGTTTAATTTCTTTAGATGGGGATTTTTGTTTACGTATCAAAAAGTTCAGTTTCATTAGAGCCAGTTTTGAAAGTAAATTCAAGAATTTCTTTATTATTTACACTAACTGGCCTGTCCTTAATTTTATTTTCGTTATATTGAACAATTTTAAATTCTTCAATCACTCCTTAAAATAAAAAGAGGGGAAGTCATCCAGTAACATTCGTTTACTTAGGTTTAATAGCATTTTTGCTATTTCATAAGACATTTTTATTTTGTAAATGTCTTATAAAACATTGAAAAAAAGTTCATGGTCCTCTGCTATTCATAGGAAATAAATCTTTTAATTTTCTTTTTTTTTAATCTAACATATTGCTACACATTTACATATCATTCGGTTAAAGTAAACGAAATCTTGGTCCATTTAGTTTTTCCGATACTATAATGAAATAGTAACAGGAAAAGTTTATTGCAATAAAGAAGGAATTTAACAAAAATGTTTTCCTTTTATTGAAAGAAAAGGTATGAGGCATGATCATAGGCAAACACTTTGGTTTTTAAAAATTCTTTAACAAGAAATAAAATCAAAGATTTTTTTTCTTGTTTATGCATTCCATAGGATTTTTAACTTATAAGAATTTGGACATAAAAATGATTCATCGTGTATTGCAATACAATACATAGTTTTCTATTAAATTTTGAAATGAATGAGTACTTCTCAGTGTAGAAATCTTTAATTGTAAACTCGTAAATTTTCATCACCGCACAAAAATTCGTTCGTATCTCTGCTCTGTATTTGGCTGCTAATACAGAAATATGAAACCTAGAGAATTCTTTGAATTATTCTATTTTATCATCTGAAACACAAAATAATAATTAAATTAGAGATACTTTAAGTTGTGATGAATTATAATATTTAAATTTGTATAACTATTTAGGTTGATATTATCATATTAATTATATAAAATCTTAATGATATAAACAGCTATATTCGAAATTTTATTTTCGAACATTTTTTCAAATGAAGTTTTAAAAATGCTACGTTAACTTATATTCCAAAAGGTGGGAGTTTTACAGCAGAGAAACTATTTTTGTTTCACATATATTTGTGTTTTTCATATAAACCTGACCTCAGAAAAATATCAAGATAATCTGTATTACAAAAAAAAGTCTCTTGAAATTTAAATTCTACATCATTTATTGGAAAGAAGAGGAAGTAATTTTTTCGTAGCAACAAATGATAGTCAACTATTCGTGTATTTAACTATTTATCAACTTTAATTATTCAGATTTCATATCTTTTTTCAAACCAAAACCACTGAGGACAAACTTAGTTATAAGTGACATTATTTCTTTACTCTTTATGATTAATCGCGTCACAGCAAAGAAAAAACACACGCAAAAATATTTTACAGTTCATTCTCGAATAAAATGAAAGGTCGGAAAATATTAATTATTTTTATAGATAAACACTCCTTTTAAAATTTTTCTCGCGCGTTGGAAGGGAAACGTCTTATCATATACGTAGTACATTGCGAAGCACTAGATTTACACATTTCTGAATTGCGGTGTTCGGTGCCAATCACGTGGTCATTTTTTGCATGGCTCAGTGACTTTGCATTGATGGCAGCTGATGTCTGACACTATTTGCTTTCGCCAACTGATGTGAGTCGTCAAATACTTTTTATTTTTACCTTGTCTATTCTATTTAAACAATTTTTTAATCAAATAAACAATATTTACAATGTGTGAATAATGAATGTATTTTGGTCGTAAATCGTTTTATTTGTTATACGTTACGTATAAACACCAGTTTAGATAGTTTCATTTATTATTGCTTCAGATTTAGATGAATAAAAGTAATTCATTCAACAAGAAATCTTTCACATCTGGAGCTGTTGTTGTTGTTGTTGTTGTTCAACAACAACAGTTGTCAACTGTAGTCAACAGCAACAGTTTTTGTTGTTAGTAATTCCTCCTGATCTAGCGGTGCTAGATCAGGTCCATGAATCCATATATCCTCAGTAGATCCATTAAATGGCAAGGATCGGTAATAAAATCCTGCCTAGATAAGTTTAGACAAGTTAGGATGTGACCAGGAGTGACCTGCTCCTTATTACACATTTTACAAGTGGGAAAGGTTTTTGGAGCTAAGTCAGTCTTTGCATTCGAGTGATCCTGGTCCTTGGCCAACAGAAGCTGTCCCCGTTACACTATTTGTCACGATTTCACATCTGGAGCTAAAAAATACTTGAATAATTTAAATACAATGTTAATTAAAAGAACACTGAGGCACAGTAAAAGAGCAAACATGAATTTACATCAACTTTGCTCATGGTTATGATTGAGAAAGAAAAAATATTATGTTATTTGCCAAAGCTTTGCACATAAGATCTGGAGCTAATTAAAACTCGCAGTATAAGAATAAAATACCTTTAATGAGCACCGCACGCGACATGTGAATATAGGATTCCCATGGATTTTGTTAACTATTATTTAAAACAAAAATTAAATTAAAATAGAGAGAATTTATACGTTTGCCCCCTCCCTCCACTCTTGGCTTCTTGCATCAGGAAACGTTCCTCTTTTTCGCTTCACCCGAGTAAACCTACGCTACCGCGGCCAAAGAAGTTTCCCTTCAAAAATTAGCAGCGGTTTTACACTGTGGAGTGAGTAATCAATCCTTTGTTTATAGAATGTCTCCGCATAGACAGTGTGTGTCAAATTAGGAACCTTCGTCCGTGCACACTGGTTTGTCAGGTGCCAAAGTTGATCATCAATGATACATTGGAACTGCTTATCAAGCTTTGATGCTAAATTGAGGATGGGGACGGGGAATGATGAAACCACATCTGTTCGTGAAGACTCATGTTGTCATCGTACCACAGTTACGCACTTTGTCTAAACGTCTCTCCGCACTCCAAAGGAATGGGATCTATAATTAGGGACTTGGCGTTAGGGGCGGTACTTCATTTTTGGGGGCGACCGTCCGCGATACTGAAATGTTATTGGGGGCAAGCGTAAAAAATGCGAAGGGGAATAAAATTTATTGTTTCAATGTTATTTATCAATGTCTAATTCAGTTTAAAGAGAGATAAACGTAAATTTCAAACTTAACACTCAAAAGATTGTAATATATATATTGCATAGCTTTTATAGAATAAAGAATTTTAGTTAAATATGATTAAAAAACTTATATTTTCTACTCAGGAGAAGAATTTGTCATTTACTCCTCGTTGTTTTAATTAAAAATTAAATAATGTCCAATTAAAATTTTTAGTAATTTTTTTAAATGATCTAGTGTTAATTATTTCCATCTACCTTTAGACCATAAATTCAGTCCAAAATATTAAATTTTCAATTTAGTTCTATTAGTAATTCCATTCTTATATTATTCCTAATCCGTTTACATGTTGCCTCTATCTTATTTAAAACACGGGTTACAACTACTTTAATGTTACTAGAAAGCAGGGTTTTAGACTCTGCTATTTAGATGACTGGAAGTGATTAAAATTCTTGATATGCAATACAATATTAACTATGAAAGTAAAAGTTGGATTTTGGAAATAAATGGGAGTATGATTTACTATTTTAACTTCGAAAATACTGCTAAATATGCTCGATTAGCTGGTCCAGGTTGACGGAACTTAAATCAAAATCTAAATGTCTCTAAGGGAAAGGGAAACTAATTGGTGCTTCCATAGATAGGCTAGAATATTTGTATTTCTATTGGTATTCGTAACAGTGATGGTTATTTACAATGCGTGTAACAACATGTGATAACTGCTTTGTTTGTTTGATTCTAATTAAAAAAAAATCGCTGCGTGACCGATGATTCGTTAGATAGGAAAGCCATTATTTATCAGTAAGTGTTACCGTGTAGAACTTCAGTGAAACAAAAATACTCTAGTTTACAAAATGATGTATTCAGTATCATTAGACCAGCTTGTTTTTAGTAATTTTCAAGAGAACTGTAGAAAAAAAATAATTGGATGAAATGGAAAATCTAAAATAGTAATGAGAGATGAAACAGCGGCTTGGCGATAACTCTGAAAGAGACACTTCTTTGCCTTAAGAAGGTGACATTAGGATCATATGATTCTGTCGTGCAATTCAATGACGGGTTTCAAGGTATTTTAGAAGTAGGGAGCACGATGAAAGTTGAAGGTTCGTTAGTTTTCATATTGCAGGAGTTTAACATAACACGTCAGATATCCGATGTTGTCTACTTTTATAGATAACATCCGAGTCTAGGTATCCTGTTGGAATAAATAAATAAATAAATAAAATAAAATAAAAATATATATAAAGTCAAAAGTCGTTAGGAAAAATAAAAAAAAATAACTGTTTTGGATTGTACTGAGGATGAATAGTTATAAATCAATTTAAAGTTTAATTCCGATAACTAAGTTAAGGCTTGTGTTTAAGATTATTTTTAAATATTTCTCGAAATATTTTGTGTGCGTGTAGGTTTCGTCCTGATGCGAAATTTAAAACACGAAATTTTTTTATAAACACAGCATCAGTTCGAAAAATTAACAAATTTTAATAAAAAATAGTAGTTTTTATTGTCTATTTTTTCACTAATATTTCAAAAGCTGTAATATGATGTAATTACCTTCACTATTTTTTTTTTAGAAGTAACCGCCTTAATTTTTACATTTTAAAATACATCAAAGCTATGCATCAAAAACAACAATACGGTGAACCAGTATAAATATTTAAATAGTTTTAAAAGAAAGGCATATTGGTTAAAATCCATGTATTTATTATACGTACGGCTAGAATTTAGATTTAGTTCAATAAAACTAAAAAAAGTAATAAATACATAGGAGAATTTTATTAGCTATGTAGGGTAAATATGAAAAAAAATAATTTACACTTTATGAAAACATTTCATAAAGTATAAATTTTAAATAAAAAATTAAATAATAAGAAAAAAACCTCTTCTTTAAACGTCTGCAAATACTCGCTAAAAAGGTAGCGTTATCATAGTGTACCGACAATCTATTAAAATTAAATTAAAATCTATTTTATTCTCACACGGAGTTACTAACAATATAACCTCAATATTAGTTATGATTTCAGACAAAACTACTAAATATTATATTGTACTTCTAATATTTATTGTTTTAAAAATAAATTAAAAGTAAAATTTTTCACAGTAGGTCAGTTGAGACAAGACCTGTCTCAAGAGTTCGATTTTCGATTTCCGGTAGTCTGTTAATAAACTAGTGCTCAATTTGAGCATAGTGGTAAATTAATTGAAAGTCAGGAGGGAAAACTGTAGAATCGCTGAAAAAACATAAGATTGACCAAGATCCTACGTTTAATAAGAATCAGGTAGATTTAAATTGAACTTCTATATATTAGTTGAGATTTAACCTTTGGTTTCCACTGAAGGTCAAGTGCTATTTATTTTTAGCACAGAATCCCCTAGAGGACAAAAACAGGCTTAGCGTACAGAGGTATATCAAAACATCACATTTCTTTTGCTATTGCGCTCAGACTCAGAGGCCTTCAGAACAATGAAAACATTTGCATTTATTTAGAAATCTCTTGGAACAAGCGTGAATGAAAATTTCGTTTTCATCTAAAAAAAAAAAAGATTTTTCTTTACCTGTGTATATGCGTTGTATAGTGTATAAAATAATTACAACAAGCTTTTAGCTACCTTTACCAGCGAATATTGGACAGAGAGGCTAATGAATTTCTCCCTTCCTTGTTACACCGCCAACGAGAGAGACCCACCAGATCCAGACCTACGGATGACGTCCTGCCGTGTTTACTTTTTCCCCGCTCGATGTCATCGAGACAAGACGTTTGGCTCAGGCTACTACTCGCCGATTTACTTTCTTCTCCTCACTCTCCTCGTTTTTCCCTTGACCTTAAGAGGCAACTAGCCAGGAAAAGGTGGGGGACTCCTACTGTCTCTCTCGCAACTCGAAACTATTTTTAAACCCGAGAGAAACTTTTCACTTGTTTTCACTTGAAACGCACAAGTCCTGCACTAACCGCTTGACTTTCAGAGGATTCTTCTCCCTGCCAGAGGTCTCTTTTTTGAAGCTAGTCTCAATGATTCATTGTCCATTCTGCCAAAATTAAATAACGCAAGGGAAAGGATAGAGAGTGAATATATCTCTCTTGTGCAGAAGCTGAATTCTTATTTTCATTACCACGTTTTTATTAACTCGCTTTCTTGTTTGTGTGTTTGTCCAGTACGAATCTTGCAGTCGATTTTCAACTAACTTCCCGACTAGCTAGACATTTGAAACTTTTAGAATAACTCAGAATGCGATGACAATGCATTCTTTTAATACTTTTAGCCATCTTTAAGCAGAAATGAATTCATTTTCAATTAATTTTGTTTTGTATGGTATGGAAAGTTAGTTCGGAAAAAACCCGCAAGGTGGCGCTTCGATCGAATTCAATGCTTGCACTTTTGCGTAACGGCGTTTGACGATTTTGAAAACAGAATACATGTGAATTTAGTTTGTTTACAAAAATATTGTGCGAAAAATTTTTAAAAATTATAAAAGTTAGCAGTTTATAAAGTCTGTGGATAGTGGAAACGACTAAAAAGTGATTAAAATTAAATAAAAGAAAGTGAAAAAGAATAATTAAGTGACGGTTTGTACAATTAGTTTATATGATTCTACAGAAAATTTAAAACCGTGGTATATAAAAAGTTCTTTTTATCTGGTAATTATTTGAAGCCAGTCTCAATGATTTATTGCCCATTCTGCCAAAATTAAATAACGCAATGGAAGGGATACAGGGCGAATATATCTCTCTTGTGCCGAAGCCGAATTCTTATTTTTACTTCATAAGGATTCCTTAACATTTGGAGAATATTTTTTACAGTCTGCTGAAGAATTCGAATTTTGGGAAACATATCAAATATTAAGATATGACATAAAAAATTAAGCGTAAGAAAAATTTGATTAGATTTTTTTAATAAGATTTTTATACCTTTTTTTAAGTAAAATTATTTAGTGAATTAAAAAATGTCTAATTCACTGAAAGAATGCAAAATAAATTAACTGTAATATGATTAATAGAAAAAAGTTCAATAAATTAATTTTAAAACTAATTAAATCATTAATGTCCGCTAATAGAAAAACTTTGATATTAAATTTAAGAATGAGGAAAATGCAAAATTATATTCTTCAAATAATTTTAAAACTATTTGAAAAATCAAAAAATGGTTTTTAAATTGCATTTTTTTTAAAGTTTATAGCGATTATTTTAATATTTTTACTAGGAAGCAAGGCATAAAACTCGGGGGGAAATATCAAAATCTAGTATGTTAAAGCATTAAGATTTTAGCAAGAAATATTAAAAAGTAATTAGGGAGAATTGGGAGCACTTCGGTTGGGGGAAACAACTCAAAATTAAACTTATAATTTAACATAATGAAAACAACATCATCCTCGAAAACAAAGACTATTTACAGGATAATAAACTTGCTATCTATAAAGTTGTGGTAATTAAGTGTGAAAAAATTTTAGGAACTGACTGCTATTTGCAGTTTTTATCAGAGCTAAAAAAATAATTAATTAACACACTCTCTGGAATATGATAGGTAATCTCTAAAAAAATTAACAGCATATTTTACGCAAAAAGCTATTTCGAATCAAAAACAACATAATTCGGCTAACTGTTGTGTAAACACGTACGCATTTCCCATTTTTTTTAAATGCAACATGCATCAATTTTTAGAATAATTTTTTAAAACATGTGAACTCTTCAAAGTCTAGATTTTAATCACTAGAAATAAAACACTCATTACTAGAAATGAAATATAATTAATTAATTAATAATTAAGCAATATTTTTCGAGAAATGCTCATATATTTTAAAAATACCATGATTAAACAATTCTTGTAATTTTCACATCATGTATCATTGCAAGTATAAAAAAGTTGCATCATCAATATTTAATTATATTACTAGATGTATCGTTAAATATTTTTTATTACCTGAAAATGTAAAGAGTCATAGAAATGTTAAAGAAAATTTAAGTGCAAGATCAATATTTGAGTAAACATTTAAGGAAATTAAACCTACCCAGGAGAACTCTAGATCTTAATGAACCCTCAAATTATTATTTTAAATGAAAACTTAAAAAAAGTCACTAAAACAGCTTAAAAATTTAATTTAAAAAATATAAGAAATTTTTTTCAAAAATCTTTCTTAGTGCACCCCTACACCTTAAGAAGAATCGCCATGCAAAATTTCAGCTCTTTAGGTCCAGCGGTTTGGTCTGCGAGTTGTATGTCATTCAGTCAGTCAGTCAGTCAGTTATGGAACTGTTTTATATATAGAGATAAGAATATTTAATATTCGTTTTTACATCATTGAAGACACTTTGAATTCAAAAATAAGTATTTGGAGACAGAATAATACCTGATTATCAAAAAATTCTTCAAAAATTCTATAATTTTCCAAAATGCTCCATGTTCACTCTTGATTTCTTCCAAATTTCTCGGGATTGTCAATGGAAGTGTTCTTCACAAAACTGTGCATCATTCTTTGAAACCTCAAATATTTTTCCCATTTATAGACCCCAAGATAAAGTAAAAACATGCAACAATATAAAAGAATAACAGGTAGATTGAAGAAAAAATTATTTATGGCTTTAGATTCATACTAAAAAAAAAATTCAGTGCATAATTTTGTTTATATTCATAAGGTAAATTAATATTAAAAAATTTAATGTTTTTAAATGTTATGGAATGCACACAGAACATTTTCAATAATTCTAGCATTTTTTAAAAAAGTTTTGAAAAACATACATAATTCTGCCAAAAAATCCTTATTTTGGAATCTAAGGGTCTTCAATGCAGTATAAAAGGAATATTGTGTATTCTCCTTCTGTATATAGAGTTAAAAATTGAACATTAAAAAATTCGATATTGAAGGTCCCTTGTCCCCTTAAATTGTTTTATTAAACTAACAAACAGTTCAAGGAAACCCCCCTCTTTTTACACATTTAAGTTCAAATTTTGCAGAATGGCTATGTTTTTACTCTTCAAATAAAAGCTTATTTTGTTCATGCGAAATGAATTACTTTTAGCACCCCTTTATTTAATATATACTTAATGATCTATCTGGAAAATCAGGTGTGAGATTTAAAAAAAATATTAATAAAAATATATTAAGATTTACAAGTCTGGAAGCTGAAGTATGCGGATTCAGAAAGTAGGGGTTTAGGGCTCTGTACAAGTTGCAAGGAATTTTTATAGCGCATCCTTCAACTGAAGGGTAATAAAAAGACATAGGCTATCAGTATGCAGAGGAGAGACACTTTATCTTAAAATAAAGGGGGAAATAACATTTTTAAATACTAGTAGTATTTTATTTCATCCTAATATTAGGATGCTATAATTAATGTTCATTATGGATCATGGAAATTCTAATTAAAGTATACTAATAGCGATAATGTAATATCTGTGTAAGATGCAAAGATTTTTTTATTCCAAAATAGTGTAATATAAAATAAATTCCAAGCTAGTGTAGTATAAAATTGTAGAAAACATGCAATTTATTGTAAAGTAATTAAAAATTCCCTCAAAAATATTCCTGTTTTAATATAAGCCCTCTAGTATAATAAAGTGCAAATATCCATGGTTAACACCGAACAATATTTCAATATTGTATTAAAAACATATAAGAGTAAAACATTTTATGTACAATCGAACCCCGTTATAACGAACTTCAAAGGACTACAAAGGGTATTGTTCGCTTTATCCGGTGGTTCGCTATATCCGAACCGTTAAGAAAAATACTAGAGTTCACAAAATGTATAGCTCATTAGTTGCAATGAGTATTCAATAATAATGCATTAAAAAATGATAAAATCTATTAAAAATGATCATTAATGAATTAAATCGACTAAAATCGATTACATTAAACTGACACAATACTAATTAAATTACGCACAATAGGAAAACTGCGGCACCAAAATTTTCTTTCGTTATAGCCGTGAGTTCGTTATATACCGGGTTCGCTATAACGGGGTTCGACTGTAGTTCTATATAAAATTTACTCTGTATTTTATTCTTATAAATTTTAATCCCGTAATAATTTCGTAAAACAGTGCAACTCTTAATATGAAAAATTGTATTCAAATATAGAAAAATGCATATTAGGTACAATGTTTTGCACGCTAAATTTTAATTCAGGAAGGGAGCATTTAAAATATATGCTTTATTCTTAATATTTTTTTATCGGTTCACTTAATTATATACTGCCCTATATATTAATGTTAATCATGAATGCATATATATTTATTTACACAGTACTCAGTATTACTTAAATGCAATTAAAAAAATTCAGCTTTAGTGATAAAAGAGAATAACGTTTTACAATAGGAGTATAGAGGGAAAAAGCTGCGCAATATAGATCTGTATATCTCATTAAAAAATAAAATTTAAAAAACTGCTCATTACATTATGTGTGTCATCAAAGCCAAAGGCAAACATCACTAACAACTATTATTTAATTGTCATGATAATGCGATACATTATTATCCATTGTTCAACGTTAACAAAAGAACGCATTTATGGGGTTTAATCACAGAAATTGAGCATCTAAAATTCATTTGTAGTTTATTTTAATTACGCTGTCGGAAGAAAAATCGTCATTATATTACATAAAATTTGATTGACGCTTTGATTTATTAGAATCACTGTCGTATTACTGTGAAGGAAGAAAGTATCAATTAAGAATGTTAAGGAGATTTTCTGTGATGCTGATGTGTATTTTTATGAGGACATAGCATAAATTTCTTGGATAAAAATCAAATGAATTAAAGCTTGTTCATTATTTTGAATGGCAGGGTATTATAAATGTATACGTTTGTTAATGTGAATTGGGATTGAATATTGTTTATAAAATATGCTTGTTTAAAGTTTGATAAAAAAAGCAAGATTTTTACATATTTCCGAGGTTTCTTTTATAATTATAAAAGTCTTAATATTTGTTTAATAAATAATTATGCGTGAAATAAATATATATCTTGAGTGTTGAAAAGCATGGGTTACGGTCTGCGAGATCTTTTAATGTGCAATCACAATTAGTGGAGATTTTTGGAAAGTTATTTAAAATCTCTCGAATATTGATTTTTACGTTCTTTAAATATAAATGCGTGCATAATGATTCAGACAATTCACTTTTAATATTGAAAAGTTGAGCAATAAATTAGCAGTCCTCTCTTGCACATATTGTGCGACTGTCTTCATAACGCGATTGGTTTGATAATGTCGAAAACTCGCGTTATAGCAGTGGTTCACTTTATTTGCAAATTGGAATAGTTTAGACGTAGATGGCGATGTACCAACAGTTGTAGGAAGAGATTGTTTAGAAAATCCTTTTGACTTTCTCGGAAGTTGGAATAAAATTTGCTTTAGAAGTAGCCTCTACTCGCAGCACTTGACCACATGGGAACGAGAGTGTGACTATTGATTCCGATGTTGAGGCTGCAAGCGAAACAGGATAACAGGGAAAACTTTGAGCAGAATATATATAAAATGCAGCCCATGGATGAACAATGTTTTGTGAATTTATTCTCTGTGAGCTGCTCTCGTGGGATACAAGTGTTTGTTTCTGGACTTTTATTTGGTTTGGGGAGATTTTTCTGGGTTTACTGTGAACGCACAGATTAAAAGTTAAGATTAATGGGATACCGGAGAATTTATTGTGTCTGACTGATTTTTTAATCGAAATTTTTCAATTAAATAAAGTTGTTTACAATCACATACTTGGAAAGTCACTCATTCGAACTTGCGTAGAAAATTTTGTGTAACCAGAAAATATTTTATTCTTTGGAAATCAATTCTCAATTACACTTAATACTGTTGGAAATTTAAAAAAATATTTTATTAAACTATTAAAACTATACATTTATATCTCTTTTACTGACACGCTAAAAGCAAGTAATTAAATCAATAAATTAGTGATCTTTTTAATGGTAGTAGTCACATTTCACTTATTTTCATGAAAAGATTAGCTTAGAATAAGCACTAATGTTAGGAATAAACACCAGTTTTTTTTGTAAGATCTTTGCTGTTTGTTTTTTGTTTTTTTTCTGGGGGGGGGGGGCTTAGAAAAATTATTTTGTTGTTGGAAACGATCTTAGAAATCAGCTCATTTTTCTTTAAAATGCGGGTTAATGGAATAAAAATAACATTATTCCATTAAATAAAATAATTTTGCAGGTTAAAACAACCCAAACCAAAGAAATGGGTAGAAAAACTTTGGTATCACGTAAACGAAAAAATTGCTTTAAAATCAAAATTGTGCTATTCAGTGACAATATACAAGACTATATGTTACTATAAAGGAATGCTTTTGGGTGAAAAAAATGTATTTTTTATGTGATTCTAAATGAAAAATATGTACAGTATAAAGCAATAGTTTAAAAATATATTAGAGAGACGATAACATGTTGCGTGAACATCTGGACATGTGCGATGACGAGCATGTCTTCAAAGCAAAGCTTTGTGCTGATCTAGTACTATAAATTTTTTTAACATTACATTCCATGATTCAAGAAATTAATTGTGCTTCCAATGATTTGAATCAATAACTTTTTCCATTATATTACATAAGCTTTAGAAAACACAGTAGCATGAATTTTGTTCTTGAAATTTCATTTTTGAAAGATATTACATCCAGAAAGAAAATGGAGGAAAAAAAAATTATTTGAAAGATATTACATCTGTTTTCGCAGTATTCTACTTTCCCATAATTTCCTTGTAGATTATTTTCCTATATTCCTCTTCTACGGACACGAAGTGTTTTGGTTAAATCTTGAGAAAGTTTTTCTTTTTCCCTGATGAACCTAAATGAAACTGAAGCACTCGCAATGAAAAGTGCTCCAAATAAAAAGTATACAACGAAAGAAATAACTTTACATATTTCTGTATTTAATTGAGACAAATATATTAATATACTTTTTAAATACGGAACAAAATGCAGCACTGTGGATAGGCATTATGCAATAATAAACAAAAAATAGTATTCTGGATTTTAGATGTGTATATAAACATCGTTACAAATATGTATACAAAACGTAAAGCATCAAGAATTTTTATAATTTAGTAAGAAAACTTCGAATACAATTATTACTGTAGTGATATATTCCAACAATACATATAGCCCGAAAAAGAAGTCTCAATACTCACCACAAAAAATGAAATATTTCTTATAAAAATATTTCATATTTCTAATGGCGAAAAAGTACTCTTACTATTTAAATAAGAATATTAATTCATTTAAAAATATATCTAATTCATTTATACATTACGAAAATTTAATTTTACCTATCTCAGAATGATTCTTAACAACAAATGAATAAAATTAAATTCTTCATAAATTTTGATATCCGGTTTTAATGTATGATTTCGGAGAGAATTAATTAGCATCAGACAGACGCAAGCAAATTTTAATTCTCCACCATTAATGTGATAGTTTGTTTTAACAAGTAAAGTTACTTTATAAATTCCAAAATTTCATTTCAACAAGTACATGAATATAATTATTCGCACGAATATTAACTAGATAATTAAATAAATGCTGAAATCTTGCCGAACGTTTTGGGAAAAGAATTCCGAATCGTCTCAAAGAATTTAAGGAGCTCCTTCACTCACATACCCTCTCCACACAGATCTAACGGTATTACAGAGCCATCTATCGAGGTGGAGGAGAACTAATACGATTGTAGCACGAAGGAAGATGGAGGAATCATCCGCGATGGTATTAAAAAAAGAGAGAGAGAGAAAACGATTATTTATAGTACGTGAAGACAGTTTTCGCGGATTAAAAGTAAGAAATACTTTCGCGCCGCGCACAATGACTGTTAAATAACTTATAAGTTTAAAATTTTTCAGTGTATTTACTTTTTTGCATATTATTTCTTGTCGTGAATAATCAAGATATAAATTATAAATAGTTTTAATAATCTTTATTCATACGTATTAGGCAAAACCAGTTGAAAAGGTAAAATTTTAAATTTTTTCATAAAAGAATTATTAATAAGTCTTGTGAAAAAGGAGATGCAAACTGACTACGTAAGAAAATTAAAGGATCATTTATCTGTCTCTTTTATCTGTGACCAACATTTATTATTTCAGTAAATTTTTATGTTACTTTTCCTTTTATACGCCTAAAATGCAAAAATTGAGACGTTAGTTTAAAATAAAACCGAATTTTTTATAAACCGAATTTTATGAAAGCAAAGTTAAAAAATATATATATTGCTTCCGAAGATAGATATACAACGCCGCAATCAACAATACAATAAAATATGGGTTTAAATAGTAAAATTTAAATGCAATAAATGATGCAAAAAATAAAGCTCTAGTAGCACTATTTTTATTAGCCAGTTATGTATGTGTCATTGTCTATATCTGTTTGAGATAACACAATTCGGGACCGGGTCTTTTTTTATTTACTGGCATTGTGTCGATATCTATATCTATGTGTATATTTTGCACACACACACACACACACACACACACACACACACACACACATATATATATATATATATATATATATATATATATATATATATATATATATATATATATATATAGTAGAATCCCGATTTTACGTTGTCCGTTTCGTATGTTATCCCGCTTCATACGTCATTTTCTGATGGTCCGTGAAAATTGCCTATAGTATGCTTAGATTATGTTTTAACCCCGATTTTACGTTCGTACATTTTTTTACCATTGGTCCCATGAAAAACGTAAAATCGGGGTTCCACTGTATATACATAAAGGTAATATAAATTTGTATTTATATTGAGGGAATCTGTGCCGCTTTTTCTTCATTGTTCTTCAAATATTATTGGGCAATAATATATTTACGAATAATTTGACCATAAGTAAATTCATGGTTCTAATATTTTAGAGCCATATATCAACACCTTTTTAATAAGATCAAACTTGTAACGACCATCTCTAAATGCCACCCTTCAATCTCGGGTAGTCTAATTTCGTGGTCAATAAGTCTTCTACCAATAGTATTATCTTGCAATTGGAAGGAACTTTACATTTTTGAGTGACATCTTAAAGTATTCCCCACGACACAGGATGATATCTTGTACCTATTTTTTCTTTAATTTTTTAATCAAGAATTTCATTCATCTCAAACCGTTCATAAATGCACAGTTGTATTTGTTGATATTTTTAGCATCCGTTTGTGGCAGTATATTATTCAGTAACGGTGAAATCTGAGGCTGTATTCCGCTTTTGAATGAAACAGGGAAGTGCCAACCCCAGTCAGTGATATTTTTACTCGCTTTTATTAACTAATTACCAACCATTATTGCTTGGCACTGTGTTGATCACTGCAGTATCCCCAACTCCAGTTCAAACGAATTTACATATATTTACACATTTTCCCTAAGTCGTACGTTAAATAATGACTCTTACTAATCCCGAATATCACGAAAAAAAGGAGGAAAAGTGCCGCGCTTTGGTGATGTATGTTTTATATCGAATTTCTTCACGGCTGGGCGCTTTCTTGACAAGAGCTGGTAACAGAGCCACTCGCCTTGAGGAACTCCGCGATCGGAAATTAAGTACAGCTATCATGTCATCGAAAACTGCGCATAAATCGGAAGGGGGATACGAAATCGACATTGAAAAGGAATTATTTTATTCAATTGCTTCTGTTATAAACAAGCAAACCCTGCAGGGGACGACGTTAAACCAAGCGTGCAGTCCAGATCGGATAGAAGTGTTTATTCTATAATCATCCTTACGAAGATTCTTCGGCAGATCTCGTACTTCAGAAGGAACGGTACAGTGGCTTAGACAAAAAAATTCTGGAACTATCATGCGTATACTTATAGCATGTGATAGGAGACACCTTGGTGTAAGGCATATAGCTGAATACCCGTGCTTCGCTACGGAGTACAATCAAATTAAATACAACGGTCAATGCATGCAATTAATGCCAAAAATACAAAAAAAAATATTTATAATAAATACAACGGTCAATGTATGCAATGAATCCAAAGAAATATATATTTATAAAAAAATCGTAACGGATATTTTTATAGACAAAATAATGTAGAAGAAAATATTCAAATTAAATCTAATAGAACATACTAAAGAAAATAATACCGTTTGAGAAACATTTCTTTTACTGTATTTTAATATTTTTTTTTATAATGTCCAATAGTCTGTCGCATTAGAAATTAAAAAAAATTTTGTCAATTTATTTCGTTGTTATGCACGTTAAGCAAAATTAATTTAAAGTATCACAAAAAGAAAAGACACCACGTGATCAGCATTTATTAAATTAAATTCTAAAAGTTAATCTTTAAAAGTTCACCAAAAACCAGAAAATGGAGGTAAAGATTCGAAATAGATTTCATTTTTTAAAAGAATTTTTATTAACTTTCTCGTGATATAAATTTTATAACCCTCGAATTATTATTTTAAATGTAAACTTTACTGAATGTTACAAAAACAGCTTAAAATTTTAAAATCTAAGAAGAATTTTTCACAAATCTTTCTTAGTGCATCCCTACACTATGAGAAGAATCACCATGCAAAATTTCAGCCCTTTAGGTCCAGCGGTTTGGTCTGTGCGTTACCTGCCAGTCAGTCAGTCAGTCACGGAACTGTTTTATATATATAGATAAAGATAAATATATGTATCATTTGTATAAATAATAATAGGCTGAAATCTATAATTTCTTTTGTTACTTTTACCCTTAAAGTTTTTTTTTGTTGTTTTTGTTTTTCATAACATTAAGTTTTCTCGCTAATCTTCCATTATTTCTTTCAAAAAAATTAATGAGAAGAAAAAGGAGGGATCCACTAAGGAGGGTGGTGGGGCACACACACAAATGCTTTGTATGTGTTTGCTTGTGTTTGTAAGTACTCTTTTAGTTTACGAAAACTGAAAAACATTACAAAATATTCATATCATATAGCTACTAACGGAAATAACAGTATTATCTACCGAATATTATCTACCCCAGATAATATCTTCCCAAGCTGTTTTCTTCCAATTTTATACCAAAATATGTTTAGCTGCATATTCATATCGGCCAAAAACTATCATTTGTTCAATGATTATATGATAACACTGAAAGACCAAAAATTATTCGACTTCCTTTTTTGAAAAAAAGGCCTTTTCTTCTACGATTATTTTTAACTATGTATATGTTTGCACTCAAACTAAGGTAAATACTAAAAAGCCTAGAAAAAATTGACAAAATAAAAAATAAGAAAATTAGAAAACCTATTGAAGAGATCACTTCATTTTTCCCTCTGATTTCAAAATTACTATAAATCATGTTTAATTTTTTTCACTGATCTATCTGAAGCTGACCTTTGATAATTAAAGCAATTGACGATTTAAGAAACCGAAAGTTACATATAAAGCCTTGCAAGCTCGTTATCTATTGATGTCATTGTCTTTTAGAGAAAATATACAGAAAGCCCGTAAGACATTCGATCCTAAGCTAGCTCGTCATGTCGAGCTGTATATGAAAGACCTTTTCCTGATACCAATTTATTTTTCCTTTATTTTAAAATTTCCATTATTAAAGCTAGGCAGTTTTCATATAACGACAGTAAATACACAATTTTGAGATTTTATCATGATAGCTTTAATCGAGTGTTTTGGCACTAATGAACTATGTTTTGGAGCAGGGATTGTGTAATAACCGGCTGCTTTTCTGACTACTTCTAATTAATTATCATTTAAAGACTTAAAAATAATAATCAATGCCTTCAAAGGGAGCCTAAATTCCAGATCAGATTGTAGATCCTTTTTCTGTTTATTGCTTGCTTTAAAAATATATTTTTAAGTACTCTTATATGAATTACATAGCTGAGTCGGATTTTCCAAACATACAATTAACTACTATTGTAGATCTAAAATCTTTATATTTATGTTGCCGATTCTTTGGGCAGTCCATGAGAGAAAACTACTGCATCAATTTACTTCATTTTGGTTTCAAATGTAAGATTTTAATCTATCGATTGTCAAATTTGGTTTTTTAACCTCAATTTCTATTAATTAGCGATAATTTATAATTAAATAATTGCTTTCTGCGCATGCTCAGTAACATTCTTAAATCGGGCTTTGGAAATTTACTAGGCACGAGGCAGCATAAACACGTTAATATATTTATTCCGAGAAATCTGTATTTGCCATTTTTAATTTATATTATGTTTGTGAGATATAGAATCAAACCTGACGGAAATTATTTATTTCGCTTATTATATGGTTTGAGTAACCCTGTTTATTTTTATTGGGTTCAATAGTAATTTTTTAAAGAGCATTTCTCTATTCTTAATATTATGACTTTAACATTTGGCAATGATGTGTTGAGTATAATTTCTGTACTAGTACATTTATTTACTATCCTGCCATCACGTTTTGACGGGTACCAACTAGTTCAAGATTATATCATCAGTAGATATAGAACGATGCAATATGAAGAAAAAAAAATGTTCTAACGTAATGCTTACACCATCCTTCCTTGAAAGCAAACAGTCACCTACACCCGTGGTCACACTAAAAGTATCCCAGCCTTGAACTTGCATCTTGCACCTCGCCCCACATATCTGGACCTACACCCAGAAACAGCTAAAAAATGTTCGAAAAAAATAATAAATAAAACTTAGCGTTGAGTAAACCACGAGTCTGCGGCTAGGCGTTCCAGTCATACGCGATCCTTGTCGTCCAGCCCTGGGTTGAAACCTCTTCACCTTGGTGGAAGTTAAGAGATGTACCCACCCTGACCCTTGAAAAGCAGATGAAAAATAAAGAACTTCGGCATGTTGAGGCGTATGTGTGGTTGTGGAGGCACGGGGTGGATCAGTTTGTTGTCTGTGACCTTTAGCACGTTAAGGGTCAGTCCATTATACAAAGCTAGGCTGCTGTTTGGAAGTTTTCTAATGGAGATGTGAATGGAGGGGGAGGGGGAAGCCAGTCAAATAAAAATGCTATGGAATGTGATTTTATAATTATAGGTTTTAAGGTTACTAACTTTTACTTACGTCATGGTCTCTTTTAAGTATGGAAAGGATCGTATTCACACTATGGTTTTCACTTCCTTTTTTTTATTTGAAAGAATTGAGCCCATTAGCAGAAAGCTGGTTTAGAAAATAAAATAACACGAGGCTCAGTTTGTAGGAATTATGAATTTAATCAGTGTCACAAACTATTTGTTATGTCGCAGTCATCGGAGATTTATAAAACTTTATAAGAGGAATAAATGTTTTGTTCACTGATTTTTCGTTCGCTTCTCTCTTATCTGATCAACCTGTACATACTATACTTACGTGCAATCGTTCATTCCCAGTCATAGACAACCGGCTCATATATCATATATATGGACCTTACTCCATTCTATTTCATCAAAGAGAATTTACCGCTTGCAGTAATTTTTTTACATTTAAAACGACTCAAAAGTTTAGTTCTTATAAAGTCTTAAAAGTCATTTTGTATCTCAAACCACAAAGCATACTTAGTAGGAAGATAATGATGAACCTGTTAAACTTGCTGATGTAAATTTTATAAATATATGTTTCAAACATAATTTACTGCGAACTCCAAACCAATAAATCTCGTATTTTAATGCTCATCTTGTTGACAGAGGGTGAGTACTTAATTACTAGGTTTCTCCCCACATATATTTAACTATATAATTTATTTATTGGCCAACTTGAATAGTTTGGAGCAAATGGCCCTGATCACACATACTCATAGTAAAGTAGTATACATGAAATAAAAAGAACCTCCATTCACTGTTAAGTGTGCATGATTTTGGGGTTTAGTCCGTATGTAAAAATGAATGCTATTAATTCTTAATTGTACTTAGACAATCATGTGTACTCGCTTTAGATACACCATTCTTTCTCTCAACAAAATTGAGTCAACAGGAGATGTTACAGACTGCATTTAGTTTTCCTCATCTATTTTATCTAAGTTTGAGACCTGAGGATACAAAGTTTGAGCAGCGTATATGAAGAGGAATTTCTCTTCTGGCTTAATATGGGCTATTAATTTAAAACAATACTATCATCCTGGGGGACGTTATAATTCATAAAAGAAAAATTAAGTGATATTTGCATATGTAGCGAAAAGACTATATTAAGGTTTTATAGTAATGATTCATGATCTATAGAAAATTAGTCTAAAGATCAATGACTATAAGTTTATTAGGATGGTTTAATTTGAGGACTTTAATTATAAGGGTTACAAATTTCCTTTACCAATTATATGAATCCAATATAGGGTCATTACATCAGCGATAATATTTGAATAAAACGCAAAAGTCGCCGCATAACTTAACTTTTTGAAATAAGATCGTAAAGTAACTGAATACGATTTTTTTAATTTTCTATTTTTTGGAACAATTAGACATATTTTTCAATACAAAGGCATTTTTCTGAATGATATTCGATAACTATTTATATTAAATATTTGGAACTTTTATTCCGTATGTGCTACCAATTCTATAAAAATTATTTTGATTCGATCATAGAGAACCTGATCTGGTGGACCGAAACCAAGTTTTTCCTATTTTTGTACTCCAAAATATTGTTTTAGATCAATGGCTATTTATTAGTTATGCTTCCACAATATCAGACGCATTATCTGCTGCTTTAGAATGTAACTTAAAAACTAACCATTCCTGGTTCTTTTATTTATTTAAGGCCCATACTTTGATTAAACTCAACGAAAACCTAAAGAACAAAGATGTAGAGAGACTATTAGGTTTAAAATGCACTTTAAACACAAACAAGCAAATATTTCTTGGACTCTATCCCCCATAGCTACTAAAAGATCAACAAATCCTCAGTTTAAGACTTTTCAGAGAAGCCATGAACTATGCTGGCAAAACATGAAAGTCCAAAACCATCGACATATTTACTTCGAATTGAAACCATAAGCCAAACGAAGTCTTGAGGCCCTTCTAGGGATAAGTTTCTGTTTTAAAAACAAGTTACATGATCTTATCCTCAGAACAAACCTCTTAACCTTGGTTTATGCAAAAGAAGTGCCCACCCTAACTCTTAAAAGGAAAATCTGCTTTCTGAGGCGTGAGTATGGTTAGCTACCCGAGGGATGGGTCTACTTCTTGCCGGTGACCTTTCACGTGTCGAGGCTCCACAGTCCATTATGCAAAGATGGGCCGCTGTTTGGAGACATTCCGAAAATGAGAAAAAGAAAGATTGCATAAAGGTGTGCAAGCTGTTAAAGAATAGCATATGAGTGTAGGTGACCAGCAAAGAATGTCTATTGGTTCTGCGTAGGAGAAAGGGAATTACTTTAATTGCAAGAACGAGAAAAGAAAGGTGCAAGCTATTATATTTGGGCATGATAAAGGTTTTATTCCATTTCACAGTATGCATTTATATGTGTAGAAGTATATCAGGCATCACTCATTTTTTATTCATCGGGTATAAAAGTTATTTTTTAAGATTAAATTAAATGCCCTTTTTTGTCTTACCTTAAGTCAACAGATGCATAATGGTGTAAAATGTACATCTGGTCAACATCTAAATCGACAGTCATTGATCTATATTGCTAACAAAATTTCTTTTTAGAAAGGGATTTCGTTGTAGGATGAAATATTTTCTTTTATTTCATATATGTGAGTGATAGAGTGTAACACTAGAATTGCATTCCTTCTATGTTGATTTTTAAGTTCCTTCGAGAGACCTCAATTCCGTCAATCCTCTTTAATTGAAAATCTTGACTGAATCTGTCAGAAAGCAGATGTTCTAACCACGTTGAATAAGTCAAGATAGGTTGAAATCAGTCCACTATTGCTAGTGAATTCGCAATACATCATTGTACGTTAAACATCATCAGAAAAATTTCCTAGACTAAAAAAGTTATGAAATTAATTTTAACAGAGCACCGTTTTTTATTAAAAATGTTTTCAATTTAAGTAGTTTATAGACAAACCTTCAAAATAAGTTTTAATGAATAGTTTTTATTTTTAATATTTTATTATGGACAACTCAAAACCTGTTAATTTGTTTGAGCATTCACCAAAGCTTCATCGTCTGAATTGGGCACTTTAAAAAAAATGAAATACTTTAACATTGTTACATAGACCGTAAACTCTGTTGCGCAGAGAATGCAGCCAGTGGATTTACCTCGACCACTTTCCAAAATACGTCTCGTGTCTGCATCTTGCGAGCTAGCGTTTTAGGGCATACATCAAGAGCAATCCCAATATCAGTAGCTCTCCCCTAATAATTTACGATGATTGAGTAACAAGTTAAAATATTCTTATGGGAAAAACCATAAATCGATAAAAAATGTCATGCCTACATTGGCAGCAGCAATCTTCAGAAGGTCCTTAACAAAGCGATTGCCGCAGCAGTTCAGTGCTTCTGTAAATCGGAGTGAGCCCGCTAATTCCTGCAAAGACTCGCATGTTGGCCGATTTCACCCGTGAGTGAGTGTCATCGTGAGCTAGCGTGAAACGATTCACGCCTACAGCCTTTCTGTGTGAACATTTTGGAAGATGTCACGCAAAAAAAGAGAAGTTAAAGCCTTTGCCTCCCACAATTTCTTTTTCTCTGAAAGAATTTCGAGGCGGTTTTAAACTTTACGTGACCCCTCGCGTTTTAGTGACTTCCATCAAGATTAAAAAATTGGATGGAAAACTGAGGACAATAGGAGCTATTCTTATGTGATAAATCCCCTTAATTGTTTTTAGAATTCAAAATATTGTACCCTCAGCCAATTCTGTTTTAAATAGGGGGGGGGGGGTAGAGGGTCAAGTTCTCTGACATCATTCGGATGTTTGAAAAGTTTTTTTTTTTTTCAGAAACTTCTTTTTCAAAACAGTTTTCACTATTTGATCTAACAGTTCATATTTGAATAATGTTCAAAATGGGAAATTCATTTTTCTAATTGCGAATTCAAAAATGTTACAAAAACGTCATTTGTTGACATCATTTTTCAAAATAAAAATTCTCATTTCCTTTAAGTAACTCAGTAAATATTTGGCCCAGCAGGATTAATTAAATAATGGTCAATGTACAGAGATGTTCTTAGTAGTTTTAACTATTAGTTGATTTATATGGTTCACATACTCTTTATATACGTAGTATGCTCCAGGTACGATAATTTAAAAAAAGAGCAGTTTTCTACTGCTACAACATGTCAATATTCCTTAAAAAACAATCACAACAATATTTACGTATAATAATAAGATGACAATTCAAACAGTTAACAGCAAGTACAAAAATATTTCATTAACCTTTTCCTTACGGGGTGGGATAGCATGTATCCTAAGAATACGGGTCCAAGAATGAATACACACACACACACACACATATATATATATATATATATATATATATATATATATATATATATATATATATATATATATATATATATATATATATATATATATATACCCCTTTGTGGCCGTTTTTACAAAGGGGGTATGAAATTTCCCATTCTAAATGGGCCCTGTAAGCTAAAGGTTAAATAATACATTAAATATTATATTCAATTGATCATACGAGAATATCAAGGTAGTTTTTTTTCCACACATCCGTCTAAAAATTTTATTCATTGTAGTTAAAGACAGCTACAAAAACTATTTGAAGGTTCCTGTAAAGAAATAAAGGAACCTTCTCAGTTAGAACAGCTCTTTAACCAGTAGCTCAGAACATGTATAAAAACACTCTGCTTCTAGCATTTGTTGCAGAAAAACTTTTTTTCCGATTTTTGGGTGGCTGTCCATGACTAAATACGTGTCCATTCCCCAACTTGACCCTCGGGATTACTTTCCGTGATTGTGGGGGGGTGTGAAGTCACCTTGCCCTTATCCACACTCCACACAATATTACAACTTTCCTCGAATGACGACCAGGAAAAGAAAAAAATAGGTAATGGCAAAATGGTAATCGTTAAAAGAAACAAGATAAAAGAAACTCTGAACTACTATAAAGTGATTGCAGAAGAGAATTTTTCGGTAGAGCAAAGAACCGATACAGGATATGCAAAAAAGGGAGTTAGTTTAGAGAGAATTCAGCGTAATAAACAAACGTAACAAAGAGCAAAACTAAACGTTCCTTTACCGTAAAACAAGGGATTTTACAAAAGAAATTATTTAAAATAAGTGGTAAAAATTTTAATTGCAAATTTTTAACGTAAATACTTTTTCATCAAAATTTTAAATAATTTCTATTGGGGCTTTTTTAAAGGTTCTAGAGAACCTTATTTGGAAATTAAAAGTTTGTCATATCGCAGGTACATATTTTAATCGATAGAATAAATTTCTAATCAAAAACAATCTGAAGTTGATTGTAAACCAATAGCCAAAAACTATTCATTAATTAATAAAACAAATTAAACTCACCAACTCTGTTTGTGGTATATTTTAAGGGATATGAAGTAGTAATGTATGTAAAACAATCTATCTTCCTAATTAATTGATTTTAGAAGTGTTTAAAAAGCGGGTTAAATCCTCGCTCATGTAAAAAAAAAATAGTTTTCTAGATTTTTACACTTTTTTGACAGAATTCTTTAAGAACAAATTTGGCTCATATCATGTCATAAATACAAATTTCGCTTGAAAAACTGCACATGAAACTCCATTAAAAAAAATATGATTAGATATAAGTTTGAATACCCTATGAAAATATCCACATTATTTTATCTTCATTTAATGTACATAGTATTTTTGAAAATAAAAGCAATATCTTCAGAATAAAATTTTTATTTTCTCTGAAAAATGACAAAATTTTTATCATAAATTAGAAAAAGGCATCATCTAATATTCCCAAATTATTTTTGGGAATATAAATTTTTAGTAAAATTGTGTATACAATTTAAGCCATAAGATAAAATTTTGAAAAATCAGAACTTCATATTTTCATAGCTATTTCATTCAAGGTAAGTAATATTTTTAGATAAGAACGGACTGTTATATATGTAAATTTTTCTGATTAGTAAATCAGATTACAATTAATAAATATGCATTACTAGGAAACTCATCAGTTCCCCAAATATTTACAGAATAACAGAATTATATTGGTACATACCTTATCACTATTTGACTGGTTTTGCATGAAGTGCTATATAAAAGATACCACTCCTGGCCAAAAGCTATGTTATTGAAAAATAATAAATTAAATGAGTTCATCCTCTAAACAAACAAAAAAAGCAAACAACGTAAAAAAAACTCCTTTTTGAATGGCTTGCACATCTTTTTATTGACGTACATGTATTCCATGTTGTGTTTTATAAACAAAGTGAAAAGAAATAAAAACATCATTATCATTCTCTAGACGTTGTCTAGAGTATTCAAAATTGTTCCACTTTTCACTATTCATTAATTATTTTTTGAAACTCAGTAAGTCTTCTTGATAAGTTACAGTTATACAAAGATGCCTGAATTTGGTAAACCAACGGCCGCCTTTTCCCTGCAGGCTCATTCACAGCAAAGATGTCATCTCTTAAGATCAATACATCCCCTAAAAATTTACCCCACACTTAGCCTAAATAAAAGCTCTGGGAGTACGAGCGGAGAAAAAAAACAAATAGTTCTCTGGGGGAAAATTACACAGAGTATTTGATCTGTTAGTAAAGCCACCTACCAGTGACTTCATACCATCATTATCTTTTCCTAAGAGCCTTATAGCGATTAACACGTTTGGGGGGTCCAATACTGGTAAAATGTGCTTTGTCAAAAATTAAGATGATAAATGAATTGACATTTTTTGCGTAAAAAGTGGTATCTAATATATTCATTACCTTCCTTATTGGAACTAATCACTAACCCAACTGTTAATGATCAGTAAGAATGAGAATTAGGGTGAAAAACATTTTTCACTCATTTGAGATTTTTTTATTATTATTGAAAAGCTTTCTGTACCTTACTATGATAGTTTGTCTTAGACCCTAAAATATAGCTCTGCAGTCTTGGTAAAGCAAGAAAAAAATTTCATATTGGTTCCAATTTATGCATTTTACATTGTACTATATATATAATATATATATATATATATAGAATAATCATAATGTTAGTACAAAATAATATTCAATACTTAGGCAACGAAATTAAACTAACTCGTTTCAATAGGCTCCTAGATTTAGTAGCTAAACACAATTACATAGTTCATAATAATAGTATATACTTACAGTCCAAAGGTGTACCACAAGGTGGTAATGCTTCAAGTATGCTAGCTAATTTATACTTATATTATTTTGAAATTAATAATATAGAAAATTGCAATTACAATATATTTAGGTATATAGATGATATAATAGTAATTAATGAAAGAAATAACCATATAGACTTAAATTTTTACCCTCCTAATCTGGAACTAATTAAAAGTAGCCACGATAATATTAATGTAAACTTTTTAGATATTAACATTAAATTAAATTCTCACAGCAAATTTACTTTTGACTTATACGACAAAAGATCTGACTATAATTTTAATATTGTTAAATTTCAAAATTACCTAACCTGTTTACATAAATCTGTTTTTAATAACATTATTGTAAATCAGTTAGTTCGTATAAATAGGCTATGTTCTAAAGACAATAGGAATAAGCATATTTTAGACTTGAAAGCTGTGCTAACACGGAATAATTACCCCGAAAGTCTATCCAAAAACATAATTGGTTGTTTTAGTTTTAATGAATAGTTTGTTCAGTTGCATTTAATAAGTTAAACATAACAATAAGAAAAAATAGAAAAAATAACTACTAAAAATAAAAAATAAATAAAAATCATAAGTAAAAATAAAAATAATAATAAAAATAACTCTTAGTAATAATAATTAAAAACTAAATTAATAATGGTTTAATAGTCCTAAAATACAGTAACCATAGTAAGTCAGTAACTGAGTATCCAAAATCTCCATGGTTGCAAGTTTTGTGACGTCAGTCATCTTGCGGTTACATGTTCTTAACTTCCACTCTGTCTAGCGCCAGGCTTGGTGTTCTTTGGTTAAGTAACTCTTAATTCAATTATTAATCAATTCTTCTGTATTTCATGGATTGTACGGTGTCTGAGTGTGTTTATTGTATAGATCATACTCATCGGAAACAATCCATTGGTTTTTAGACAGTATTGACACCGCTGATGAATAGATGCTGTCTAAAACCTCTTTCATACTTTTCTTTTCATGTTATTTGTTCCTGGCTGCAAGTAGCTTTAGGCCTATTACTGGTATTCTCTTTCATCTATTTCTTATATATATATATATATATGTGTGTGTGTGTGTGTGTGTGTAATCTAGAAAGGGATAAAGTTTTCCAACTAAGCAATAATATAAAATTACTGTCTACCTATAGTTTGTAAAGGAGTAATTAAATATTGAAGAAAAGTTTTGAAACTTACGAATGACAGCTGTACAGCAAGAATCCTTTTATTCGAGGAGGGGGGGGGGGGGGTGTTTACTATAAATTTCTAGGGAAGGTATTTTCCTTTCCAGGAGGAAAGTAGTTCATAAAAATTGCTCAGAAATCATCCATTTTTAAATTTTTTAGCATCTTTGAAGGCAGTTGACCCTAACTGCCCCTACCCAATCTGTGATTGCGCAGTTGGGATAAAGATGTATTCCAGCAATGTTTCTCCCCAAATCTTTTTCTTATCAGGGATTTATAGACAATCCTTTTGGAAAATGAATATAAGTATGTGAGCACCCAAAGTAATCGTAACTCTAAAAAAGGGATGCATGAGCCTAACTTTTTTAAAACAGGTAAAAATGAGTATTATCTGTTATGACTCCAAAAATCCATCTGTTATGCCTTCCCGTTTTATTACATAATTTAGAAAAGTATTCTTCATTATGCCTTACCTTCTAGTTTATATTTCAAGATTCCAACACTTTTTCCGGCTCTTGGCAGAGTTTATCAGATGGTTGATAGCTTTAGGGGGGCTTCCTTTTTAACTTTAACATCCCACTTAATTAAATGGTTAGTTAAGTGATTCTTTTTCTTCTTCTCTAGGCTGCACGGGCTATTAGGCATACCTGAGCTCTGCGCTAAGGCGTATTGTCTTATTACCGTAATTTACTTTATTTAGTTTGCAGACCTCAAAAATGAGCCGGTTCTGGAGAACTTCCGTGAGTGCCAGGCCGGAACATTAAGTTATCAATATCCTCGAGTTGTGTCTTGTTCATAGTGCTCAAATTACCTTTAGCTACCAGAAGCTGCGCTTATCATCATAATGCAGATCAACGAAACAACAGCTTTAAAACCGTGGCCATTATTCATCTGAAAAAATGGTCCTCGCATCACTGCTTTCAAGGCTTGTGGCCATACGACGATAAACGCGTGCCAGGGGATATATAACCATGGCCACAACTGACCCGAGGCAAGCTCATAAAATGGTCGACCACAGATATTGATATGTGTCGGTGTTCGACCATCCTTTCGGAGGAATCAATCGCTTCCTGAAGCCTAAGGTACTGAACGACTGTTGAACCTTCTTCTTTCTCCGGGCTGGAGGGGTTCCTTAACTCGATCGAAAGGGTTAAAAGAATCGCTTGAACGATCTGATTATCCGAAAAGAAATTTCTGAGTGGAACATCTCTTTTTTTTCTTATTAGTTCGTCCATCATCTCTCGAGCACCGGGCTTTCGCCATTTGAGTGTGTTTCGTCTCTTTTTTTCCCTTGGTCTAATGACAAAATCTCGGAAACAATGAAGAAAAAAGAGGGAAATGGAGGAAAGGGACCCGCGATTTTTCTTGCTGCATCGGTAAATCGTGTGTGAATGTGAGAAAGAGATGAGGCAACCAGCTGACCTTGACATGATATTGGACTTCAGTGGCGACCAGATGGAACGACGAGAAGGTTAGAAAGTTGACGGGGGATCATTATTAATTCGACTCTTTTCAATTACATTTCGGGGTAAAGTCGTTTTACTCAGTGGCCTAAAGTTCCTTGGAAAAATCATTCTTTGTTTCAGATATTTATTTGTGTTGTTCCAGCTAATGGAAGATCTGTTTTTCAAAATCTTGTGAATTTATTAACATCGCTATGTTCAATTTAAAGATTTAAATTGCACACAGCACATAATGAGGTAAAATACTAAAATAAAACTTAACTATTTGAAACATTTTTCAAAATTTTTCTATTTGTATCAAACAGCTGAAATTTATGTGACATCTGCCGGTTTTGAGATATTCAGGTCAAGTGGTCTTATGCCTAAAGAAAGCAAAGAAATCGATACATTAGCAGCAAGACCTAAAACGTTAATGCATATTTAAGAAGTTTTGCTGTCCCCCATTATCAAGTTTCTACAAACTTCTTTCATGTGAGATTCATACATCTTCATGAAGTCGTTGATTACGCATATTTAATTTCGGCTTGACTACATACACAGCCATAGCAATTTCAACATTTCCTTGTAAGTAGCATCCACCCTAGGTGAGTGTTTAGTTTACACTATGTAGCAAGTTTCACTCTTTTCATATGGAAGTCTACCAGGTAAAATTTAAGCAAACGATGTTTTATGTTAAATTAGCCTATGTTCAAAACACCATTGGTCGTCTGAGAAAGCATTTTAATTATTTTTTCCATAGACAGTAAACAGATCAAACTGCAATCTTTTTTGAGAGGTTAAATGACATCCGAACTTCCAAACTACCGAGGCAGGAAACAAGAAAATACAAATTCCCCAATTTCATGAAAACAAGCCATTTCTTCCTGGGGCTCGGTATCTCGGACAAAAATGATCCTCTCCTCCAAGAATCCAACAGATATTTTAATTATATCGTTTGCCGCCAACAAAACACCACCTTCCGAAAACATTCCGTAAAGTACAAGAAAATATTCCTCGCCATTTTATCACTTTCCAATTATTTTGCTATCGTTCCGACGACGTCAAACAAAGGTTTAGAAAAATCTTAATTTTTGCTCCGGAAATGGCAACAGCTGTTATTACCACCCCCTCAACTCCTCCACCCCACCCACCCCCCCTTTTTACGACGACCCACCTTTTAATTAAGAAGTCGTTGCGACGGTAAAAATGAGAATAAAATATTATTATTGTTATTTGACAAACTTTCCGTGTCGCCGACTTATCTGGGTATCAAATTGAGTGAAGTCGGCGTTAAAAGTCTTTGAAGAGCAAGAAATTGATTAATGTTGGAAGACCGGGGGAAATAAAATAATACTGCGCTGACGTTTAGTTTAAAAGGCAGATATTTTTTATTGGGTGTCTTCGTTGGCGTCGAACACTTGTATATCAAAGTTTATAAGGTAAAATTTTTAAACATCTTTGACATCGAAAGTTTTGTTTAATTAGTCGTGCTTGTAGACAAAATAAACTTCGATGGAATGCATTTTTCGCGCAAGATGTTTATTTTAATATATATATATAAATACATGTATATATCTATATATATATATAGGGAATGTTGCGCTTTTTCTCCAAGCTCACCTAGCATTTCTGACATCATTGTAGACGTAATGAAAGTATGACTGTACAAGCAACATTTGCTTTATTAACTGCAGTATATTTAGATGGCAGTGGAGACATGAGGCAAGAAATTGTTGATTTTCATAAAAGGGATGAAGCTGTTACACACTCTGGAAACTCCTTTAGGAACTTATTATGTAGGCCTCAATTTGTTTTATTTCCACGTTCTTTAATAGCAGATTCTTTATTACGTAAATGAGTTGGAGCATGCTCATGGAGCGGAATGAGGTATAATTTTGATGTAAAAAAAAGACTGGCATGGAAATTAGATAAATTCACAAAAAGGTCTCGTTATTGCATAGCAAAACATTTACTGTATTCAACACTACAGAATTTTTTTTTAAATTTTTTTCCAGAAATAATAAATAATAAATACATTCATTATTGTCTTATGTTTTCTATATTTATGATTTTTTAAAAACTTAAATTGATGCAAATTCGAAGGCAAGATTTTTGCAACAAAATTATTTATTAAAGTTTAAATATTGAAGTTAAAGGGGTACCACCATTAAAAAATAAAAGCAGTAAATAGTTATTACAAATATGAAGTTTAAAAAAAAGTGATCGTATGGACGAAAGAACTTACGTAATATAGACAGGGAAGAGTTAGACATGCTTGATTTCGAATATAGACTACATATTATATAAAAATTTAGTCTCTCAAAGTCGATTATTGACTAAAACTTGCAAGATAGCTTATAAACAAATTTCTGGTAACTCTAGACATTGATTTTCCGTTTGTAGATATTAATAATAAAATTAATTATTTTCTTATCACTTGATTTTCTTCATTTTTTTTAAATTTTCGTTTGAATTTTAAACAATTAAATCATAAAAATAACTATTTTTTTTCTAATATTTTTTCATAAAAAACAACTCAATTTTTGATCATTTTTAAGAACGATTGCATTTGAAAAGAAATAGCGACAATATAATTTTCGTCTTTTTTGTATGCACGCCAAAGAAATATTTTTCCCAATTTATAAATTGTTGTTAGTTTAAGGCTGAATATTTATGTAGAAAAAATGTTTTTAGTTGTTATACCCATAAACCCATACGCATTTTTTCGTTTCTAATGCAAGATAATATAATTCAAGACATTTTTAGATGTATTAGAAATGAAATGCTTGATTTATAAATACAATGTCATGTATACAATTTAGCACTAAAATAAATAGATGATATGACACAAGGCATTAGTATATTTGTCGATATCATGATATATTTTTTTCATTATAATTTTAATTTTGCATGTGAAATTGAAGAATATGAACTACATTGTTATTTACTACTGCAAATCAGGTTATAATCATTTATTGCATAATCGTGTTTACGGAATTCCTCCGTCGTAATTATGAATCTCTTTTCTGGTTTTACGAACACAGAAAACAAGAACTTTTACAAACACAAGAGGACTACGAAAATTTATTTATGATAGCCTTTCAAGAAATCATGATAGACAGTGCATTATTTGGCTCTAACTCTAAATTTTAGATTACCCCGTGTTGCAGGGGGTGGCCGTAAAGCTCTCAATCAACCAGCAAACTTTTAAATAGCATCTCTTCATTCTCTTTAATGCTGCTCACGTACAAACTAATTCAAGCAAGGAAATGTACTTTATTGTCATGCAGTATGCATTTCGAGGAGAGTCTTTAGGACAGACCTTTTAGAGAATGATGATTCTGATAGTCTAGTCTGTTTACCTCCTGACACGTCTCAACCTTTTATTCGTTTCTTAAATGTCGCATGTCGACGGGGGGAAATATCGGCGTGACATCGCCCAGCAATCGCGTTTTCATGTCGCCTTCCTAAAGGAAGATCCGTTCCATTTCTAAATTTGGGGTTAATAGGTCTTGGACTAACCGCGGTGAGCAGTTAACGTAAGGTGGGGGTTACGTCTCCAGCACCAGGCAGACTGAATGCCGTCCGTCTGGATTGCGAAATCGACCGGCGTGTCTTAGAAACCACCGTGTCTCTCCAAAACGCTCATTTGCATGGCAGAACTCGGAGGTATTTTTCCGCCGTGTAGCGAGACAAACGGATCCGACGCACGCGCGCCTTTCTTAAACAGATGCTGTACAGAGGATGAATTATCCGCTCGACGACTTGTAGCCGGAGCGACAACAATTTTGCCATTAGTTCGATACTTGACCAGCCAAGTTTAACAAAATATCAAAATTTCTGTGCCCCGGCAGTAACTCGAAGACTGCCGGCAGAGATAGTCCATAAACCATCCCCTTCGCAGCAGAAATTCCGCCGGCGTCACGCCTCTTTAGACAAGCTAGGTCACAAAATGTGTTTTTTAAGTTGCTGGCTGAGAATTTTTGCGAGGGGAAAGCACGAGTCCGTGGCAGCAATTCGTCACACTTTGGAGGCTCGGTAGAACAAAATTCCGTAGATTGTGAAGCTGGATACAGAGAAAATATGCCCACAGGCTATGATTAGGTGTTGTGTGTGTGTGTGTGAGTCATCTTTTTTCAAGGTCTTGTTTTTTTTTATTTTCAAGGATCTTTTCTTCCCTAATGTGGGTGCGCATGGGAACGAGTGGACATAGGAAGGGGAGGGAACAAAAGCGGAAGAAGAGAAGGGTTAAGGAACTAGCGGCTGCCGGAGACTGTAAGAAAGCAATCTGCGACTTGGGGAAAAATGATTTGATAATCGCAGATCTGGGCATCCAGCGATATCAATCATTTTGTCTACTATTCACCATACATGAATGCATTCGGCGCAAGCTCTATATTACCTGCTCACGTTCACTGTCGAGAGGGAAAAACAAATAGGTGGAACTGGTCGACTTAGCTTCTGATGTATGCTTAACCCTTTGCACTTGAGTAATATTTCAGCATTTAACTTATTCCATCATCACGATAACTATAATCATCTTTTACCATCCCAAGTTCTATTATTACATCTCTGAATAGGAAACGAAACACTAAATTGTACAATTTATTCAGTAGTTAAGTTTCAAAACTTCCTGAGTTTTAAATTTTAATGCTTCGGTGCTGAGGGTGCTCTGATCGAATCCCGGCGTCGCGCAACTAAAATGCCCCCGTTTATGTCGTCCCTTCATAGGGGGTAATTCTGGTCCGCCTATACGGTGCTCCCATAATAAAATGGCCAGCAAAACTGTGGTGTATTTTAGGCGAATGCCTTCACGATAAGTGCCTCCGCATTGGTTTAAAAAAATAATAATAATGCTTTTTAAAGAGTAATGCTTTTTCAAAACTGTCAATGTCAATGTAAACTGTCAATGTTAATTACAAGGGTAAACTGTCAATGTTATTCCTTTTCTTAAGAAATGAGGAAAAACTGAAGATTCTACACCTACGCACCTAAAATGTTACCAAAGCCAACAAACTGGTATATTCATGTTTAACGCAAGGATCATTCCGCATTGCTGACACGGATGTCCAAGCATTCCGAGTGGACGAAGTAAAATTATGGATTGCTTTTTGTAAATTTTATGTTAAAGTTGTGATTTTTTATAAAGCTAATGAGGACTAATTTTTCATCCTTGGACCCAAATTATAAACATTCTGAAACTTTCATAAAGGGGATTTCTGTTTTACGAGTATAAGTGTCAATGACCTATCTGTATCTATAAAAATTTACTTTCAAATAATATTAAAGTTTTGCTTATGAATTGAAAATAAGATCCTTTCGGTTAATCGGAGTCCGTGAAATAAACAAATTAGAAATAAATTGGAATGATTTTTGACCCAAATATTTTCATCAGTAGCAAATAAATAGGGAAACGAAACAAAACCCACAAATGAGGATATTGCAGGGCGTAAACTTTGTCGACTGGTTTTGCGATCAAATTAGATATTCTTCAGCGTTTTCTATTTTTAATCACTTTGTCTCGTTCCAGTGACACAGATACTCATATTTGTGTCTACCCTTATATATGCATATACACATGTGGACATGCTCGAAGTCTTTGAAAGGACCAAGCTAATCGCGTAAAAACATGACCCTTGGTGAGAAAGAATTTATTTGTTAGGGGTTAAATCAGGTTTCGTGGAGTGTTCACCCTCGAATACGAACTGTAATGTCCAATTTAAATGTGAATAAAATTTTACTGTAAACTCAAGTCAAGTCCGTTACAAATTTTTGGTTCCCGTTTTAAGCTTCGTTTTACTCTTACCATTTGAATCTTTGAATAGACAATCCTGTTAAATAAAGCTATCAAGTCAGGCTTTCAGGGACACTTAAACTCTGGCTTAAGAGTTTAACTTTAACCAGTTCTGTCTCTTACAACAAGAACCTGGTAGTAGAAAACACTCTTTCAGAAAAGTGTAACATAATATTACTTTTTAAATTTCTCATGGGCGGAAGATCAAGCCTGATCTTTCGCCCATGAGAAATTTTGTCAGTAAATAGGTTCGTTTTGAACGCTTTGGTCATCTTTTGCCACACAAGAGGCAAAGCTAACTGTCGCTGAGGGCACATTTACTTGCGATATTGATTTGAGATCGCCTTATTTTAGTTACATGTTTGAAAACCAATGGAGATCGGACCAATGATTACTTACTCTAGAGCTAATCAATTAAATATGATCATAAATATATTTGAACGTAGAATGATATTGTTAAAACTAATGTACATGTTTGCACTTCTCAGCACTTATGTCTCAACAATAAGTCTGCGAGGTCAAATGAATACGACTATCTAACAAGATGGACAGATTTCTGCTTCAAAAAATAATAATGTAAATATTCAATACGTTTTTCTGTGTTTTGATCACTACAATAAACAAATCTAGCACACCTCAAATTTGAAGATAAGGATGACCGTACAGAAAAAATTGGTCTTAAATAGCTGTAGCAATGCGTAATACATATATTTATTCAGATGCACGTATTTTTAACTACATGTTACAAGGAACATTCTGCGACACTTATATTAGTATTCCTCTATTTACAAACTATACCAATGTTCCTGTTTCCTCTTACATTAAAATTTATGACTTGAAACATTCATTTTGACGTTTTAGAAAATACAAATGTTCATAATATTAAAAAGCACCGTCAACATTTCTCATTTCAATCAATGAAAAAGTTTTTCAATAAAATTATTGATTAATTGGAGGAATACACAAATTATTCGATAAGACATATGTAATAATCTCTTTATTGATATTCCTTTGAAAAATCATTTATTTAACTTTCTTTAAGCAGTTTGTGCACATCCCCCAATCATTCTTTCGTCCTCGTATTTTTCGGCAAAGTTCCCTTTGTTATTATATGCTTTTTATTTTGCTTCTCCGATTTCGGGCACTTTTTATTTAAAAACAAAAAACTTCTTTCTATCACTCTACCTTTCTCTTGTCTTTTGCTTTCTGACTGCGAATTCTCCTGATTTATCGTTTGCTAAGCTTTAATTAATTCAACAAGCTTCCAAAGCCCGCAGCCGAACGTTTTGGGATTGTTTTCTTACATCAACACTTCACTTTTTTATTCTTTTCGTCAGACATCTTTTTATTTTGTTGTTTTCACTGTGTTGAAGCTGCAGGAACAAAAGTGTTGGCTGTTATAATAATGTCTTCCGATGCTGTGCTGTTTTCTTTTTTTTTTTCTTTTGTGTTGACTGATTCCCTGGTGTGATTTACTTTCGAACGCTCTTTTCTTTCGAAATCAAGAAAACTGATTGCGGTAACAGTTAAATATTTTATCAGCTTGCAAAATTACGCTTTTGCCACTAATTACCTCCGACTTTGATTTTTTTTTTTTTTTTTTTTTGAAATCCAGTAATAATATTTAGGAAATAGGATTTAATGAATACTTCAAGGAAGAAATAAAATATTACAAAAGGACGAAATTGCAAATGCCACCAAAAGATACAAAAAGAGGAAAATCTAAGAGTTTGAAAGAAAATTGACAAATCTATCATAAATTTGTTTAAAAAAAAGTTACACATGTAGGAAACTTTAAAGGAAATGGCTTCTTGCTAGGTTCACGGCTCCTAATTATAGCACATTTACAGATATTTTTTTCCATAATTCATTCTACTTTGATGGAACATATACATGTTTTATAAGCAAAGAATAGATCTTTTTATTTTCGAGTTTATGTCATTCAATCTGCCCTTTGACATGATTAAAAGGATTAACAAATTGTTAACAGAATTCTGTAATTTTGAGAAACAAAAAAATTCATTTTGGAAAATGTATTGGATAACAGATATATCTTGAGAATAAAGGGGTAAAATTTGCAGATATAAACTTTTTATCTATCCGTTTTTTACAAATCAGGACAGCCTGAAATGGGGAAATATAAACTATTCATTAACAATGCAATGGTGCCTGGTATAAAGGGCTTAAGTCAAAAACATTGATTTAAATATACCAAGTTATTGGCTTTTATACGAATCGCAGAAAAATAATTTCGACTTGAGTCTTTTGTACAAAGAAATGTAATTTTGTATACAAAATTGATTGACTTAAGTCTTTTATACAAGTCAAAAGATTTTTGTTTTCTTTATCAATACTAACAAATATCTAAAAATCACTTTTTTGATTTACGCCTTTAAAACCGGGTACCATAGATATTTATAACGTTCATTGAAAGTATGAATATAAGTTAAGAAATGCATTAACACGCACTATTCATCTTATGCTCTTCTTAAAAAACTAGAAGTCTTTAACATACATTCCGAGTAAAAAATTATTCGATGTATGTTTAAAGAGAAATTCATGATTTCCTAATAATGTTTGAAAATGTATAGCACAAATGGTTGTGACATAATTTGATGAAAATACCTTACTTTTTTGCTAAAAGAAGGTATAAGGAAATAAGTAGTTAATGAAATTATTAAACACTATTTACTTTTGTGGATATTTTGGATAAAAAATAATATAACACAAGATTCGGATAAAAAAATTATATAACAAGGACTAATTGACCATGAGTAAAATAATCCAACTTAAGCATTTTATCGGGCTATCTCTTTACTTAATACTTTTTTCTTGCTTAAATAAAATATATACCTTTCATTGATCTTTCTCCTCACGGCTAACTTACCATTTCTTTACTACCGTCATAGATTTATGATGAGCAGGGAGAAGGGACTGCTTCTCTGTGATTTGCATAAACAGAGAATGCTTACGGAATTTCAGCAGGAACAGAAGAAAAAGTTCGCTTTTTTAAAATCCTAAAATAAAAACTTAATTTCCTCTTATTTTGCAAGCTTGGGATATCGATACACTCCCTAAAAATCATCGGTAATGGGTAGAATTTCTCCAGAAATAATTCCTTCCTTCATCGGAAGATGCGGACTCTCCATGCAGTAGACCATGAACTTCAATAATCACTGCAAAACGCTTACGAGAGAAGCAGAAAAGGCTGCATTCAAATCTGCGTGAACGAATTCCGTCTCTCTTCCATATTACTCCTTAAAAATTCTTCATTTCCCCCGCAACATGGGTTGAAATGAAATGATCAAAAAAAGAGCAAAATTCGGCGGGCAATCATTTTTTTTTTCTCTTTTTGCTGGTCGTTTATAATGGAATTTTTGCGTGACATATAACACGCTTAAGTAAGTCTGCAGATAGCATTAATACAGAACAACCAAATATATTTTTCGTCGTTTAAACATCGTTGTTACCCCCTGTTGCAATGAATGAAGAGCTAGCTCTTTTTGCGTAATTTACATTTTAGTTCAAGCTCGCTTTTATGCTCGCATTAAGAGTTTTGCGAATTCGGGGAAGCAATTTTTTTTCTTCTAATACTTTCGTATTTTTACAGAGTTAATAATAATACTGCATGCTGTTTTTCCGTAATTTTTAAGACTTAAAGAAAAAGTTCTCTTTCTTTCTTTTTCCTCTTCTTTTTTTTACATTAGATTGAAATCTCTCTGTGTGCACACAAAAGCGGTGGGGGGAAATAGATGAAACATTTGAGGTTATCGTATTAAATCTAAATTTTGAAGACGTTTTGAGACTTTTAGTCCATGTATTTCTCCGTTAAAACGTCGCAGATTTGCACTTCTTTGCATTTATATAATTATTCCTCTTCTATTTGCAACTCATTAAACAGTAAAACTGATCTGTGATCCATAAACATATATCATATTTCTTTATTAGCAAATCGGGAACATGTGAAGAGAGGTTCAGTCTCGTGAATCATTTGTTGTAAATGGGAGACGATGATTCTTTAATGTGAAATATATATATATATTTCATTTCAATATCTTTTGATAAAGTGGAATGTGAGCTTTGTTACTCTTTCGGATCCTTCTCTGAATTTAGCACTGCAGTTCCATTTTATCTCCTAAGATTATATTATATTCTGCTAAAAAAAATTATAAAATTGAGCTTCATAGAATCTAAAATAGAAAGTAACAACGAATTTTAGGAAGCGCTTATTTATAACTTTATTGCTTTCAACAAGTTCCAGTGGAGTCTGTAGCACTCGGTTCATTTTTAAGAAAAAATAAAGCCCCAATGTGAGCTTGCGAAGAAAATTTGTTTCTTCTTTGTTTCCTCAAAACCTTAAATTAAAATTATCTATTTATGACAATTATTTCGTGATTGACACAATTTTGAACTGACTATACAAACTGTTTAAAAATGAAGACGTAGTGAAATTTGTGAAATCCAACGAAATGAGATGGGCAGGTCATCTTTTGAGAATGGATTCAGAGAGAGCACAATTGAAAGATTTTACTGCAATCCCCTTCTGTGAAAGACAGAGAGGAAGACCAAAAAATAGATGGAGGGACTACCTGGATTCGGGCTTTAGTGCCATGAAGGTTAAGAACTGGAGATCCAAGGCCGGTGAGAGGGCAGTTTGGGGAAAACTTCTGGAGAAGGCCAGGGCCCACGTGGATCTGCCGTGCCAATTATGATGATAATTTATAACAAAATAGATTGCAGTTTATGAAAAAAACTTGTATTTATTTCAAAAGTAAGGAATTCTACACGTTCTCACTTCAAAGTCTAAATCTTTTTTTTTTTTCTAATTTGGAGGTACTTGTCGTGAGACATTCGCCTTTTGTTACTCACCGCGATGTCTTGCTGGATACTTCATTATGGGAGCACCATTGCTCCCTGTGAAGGGGCAACACAGTAATGACCTGCCCATACTCGGAATTTGAACCCAAACCCACTGCATGGAAGCTCATGACGCTAACCACTATACCATGTGGACTTCCCAAAGTCTACATCCTAACCATATCTTCACCCTTCGTGGATCGTAATCATCAACTGTAGGTTTCAGCTTTCTTCAACTGCTTAAAATGTTTCCATTCTGTAGAACAGCTCCTTCCACATTACCCAGTACATGAACCCAGTATATGTCCTCGTGCCCTAAGTGAGACTGGTATGAATATTTCCGAAATGTTTGTAAGGTTTTAGACAGGAAAGGGAACTTAAATAAAATGAGTTGGTAACCAAATACAGCCAAGCTTCCTAAGCTAGCCCCACGCCCCACTAATTCTGCAGTGCTTTCTGAGGAAATTCCAGTGAACTCGTTAAGATAATATTACGATATGTATACACAAACATTACTTTTTCAAAGGTTTACCACTACCTTAAAAATGCATTAAAAATTGAAAGAGAAGGTGAGCAACTTATTTTGACTTTACAATACATATTTTTTACCATATTCATATTCACCCACAACACATAAAAGTGTTAACAAAAATGTTCACAACTTACACTGGGATTTCTTCATATATATATATATATATATATATATATATATATATATATATATATTTATTATTTCTTCTATCTTAATAACCGTACTATTCCGAGTCAAATTTATCAAGCACGAAAATGATGCTGCGAATGTATTTTGATTCCATTAAGAGAACTGGAATAGCAGTTTCTCAGATTGACCTCCGGCCCTATCTTGTCGTAAAAACGAACATTTCAGAGTGTTCTGACCCTCCCCTCTTCAGAGAAGCTTCCAATTTACCAGAATTTCAAAGCGTAAAGGATACGCCTGGGTTAACCGGCCTGTGTAAATAAATGGCTGTGAACAATGGACAAAGGAAGAAATCGTTGTTCCAAAAATTACTTTCTCAGGTTGAGCCCCAAAGTTGGGTGAGCACAAGGTGCTATTTTCCTTCATTTTTTTTTTTCTCGCAACTGCATTTATCTTGGCGATGGTGTTCGTAATTTAAGAGAAAAACAGAAATTGCTTCTTATGGTCCTTTAAACAACATTTAAATGGTGCTGTAAATTTAATCAATTAGGATACGTTGGACTCAATTACCGAATCGCTCGAAAACACACTCATATACAAAAAGGCGTATTGAGTTAATTTTTAACATAAGCTAATTTTCTAATAATAGAAAGTATCGTATTTAATGTTTATTATTTCTTCACCCAGTGAAGATACATCGCGTTCAAAAAGAGGATTACACCTTCCTTTAAATTCGTTTACCTGTAAATGGTATATCCAAGGTAACACAAGAAACACACAAAAGCAGAATTTCTTTTCTTTTAACGGTACTTAAACAGTGAATTTTTCTTCTTTTTCCCTCGAAAAATAATTCATAAGTCAGGAGCAGAGAAAACATTTTATCATTCAGCTCTTCTTTTATAAATAAAGTTGCTGAAAGTGCTATTTTGAGTTCAAATATGCTGTTTCTCATGCTTATGTATTTGTTAAAGTTACAGATGTTTTTACTAAAAGAATATTTATGGGTATATATTTATGCATAAGGATGTGGAAAAAGCGTGGAAAAGAGGTACAAAATGGTAGAAATCAAGATTTGAAATAAATAAAAAAGGAATCATTTGAAATAAGTTTTTAAGTACACAAAACATTTATGGCAGTTATATTATTACTTCGTTTCCAATTGAAAATAATTTAATTTGAAATATCTTGAGTCTTAATAGATTGCTACATATTTTTTTCTTTTAAATCTTGTAATGGATATCTTCAAAATTGCATATAGAAAAATAAATGAATATGTATTTAGCTACTGTATAATAATCAATATTTAATCTCATATTATTCCACAGTTGAGCGTGACAACGTTCCTTATATGCTACTTCGAGCGTGTAACAGTCAATAAGTTGCGCCAATTGCTAGAACAAAAGAGCTCTGTCGCAGAACATAAAGCTAACCAAGTATGTCTGTTAGACCCTCCCGCACACCTACCTGAATCCAGAACAAACAAAGGCGGCATATTCCTTACATAGGCGTATCAATAGTCTTTCCGAGTACGCCCTGTGGACGTCTGTGGGACCACAGGAAGACACCCTCCTAGTGACCTCTGGCAGCGCCAGAGGGTGGTAAGACGATTGCTGTCCCTCATTAGGTCCTCCTCCTCTCCAGTCATCTTTTCTGGACCTCGCCCTCATTGTCCTCTTGGGTGTCTGTCATCCCCCACCTCTTGCAACTTTGACCGTGAACCGAGTCCAAATACACCTAGTGGTGACCTGAATGCATGCTTCGACGCCCAATTCCGAATGGTGTTCGTTTTTTTACCGCACCCATGGATACTGCTGTCTTGATTTACTCCTGTACTTTCACTTAATATGTATTTATGGGTCCATATCAGACAGTGCCGAAGTCTAAAATAATTACTAAAATCGAGGACTACCCGATTAATCCAAGGGGAGCTAGTTGAAAGGCCACTCATATGTAAAAAAAATATCAATTTTTTCCTAACAAAGATTTACTAGAATTTGAAAGAATTTTCAAACTGAACCACATAAAAATTTAGAGTACATTTGATAGAAATAACCAAATAATTCAAATCAATTTAAATTTCCAATATTTCTTTAAAGCAACAATAAATTATAAATTTTAATGAACGTGCTGTATGATTGCTAAAATACTGTAAAATGTTTTGCTGCAAGTTCTTACTGTTACATTTATAGTAGTAGTATGGGACATCTTTATTTCTCAGACTACTTTTTTTAATCACGCATTTTTTTAAATTTAAGAATAATTGAATATTTGCTGTGTTTTGTAACATCACTTTAAAGAGATCTGAACGTTCTTTTTTATTCGACTTTAAGGGGGGAGTTCACCTTTGCACGCGCAAAAATACACTGATTTTACTACCTAGCTTAATGTGTTGTCAAACAGTTAATTTGTAATTAATTTAAACCAATTTTTAGGGTGAATTGTACAAAGTTTTATCTAATAAGAAACAAAAGCAGAATTGTTGGGAGATTAATATAAATTATTTTATGTAAAAAAAATTAATCAATGTTTTATGAAAAATGAATGTTAGGTCAATGCATTGCGCGCAGATTTTTTTAAAAACTATGTATAAGAGATATATATATTAAATTATTTGTATATATTCTATCCATAGGTTATACTTTAATCTACACCTAAAATAATTACCATATTTCAAATAAAAATATTTTTTTAGGCAAATGTATTGTAATGTACAAAAAAATATTTAAAAAAAATTAATTTGTGTAAAAAAATTAGTAATATGTACTTACTTAAATTTAGGTAGAAAGTGTATAATCATGCAAGATATACATGTATACAAAACTTTAGCAATTTGTGACGATTAGTTTTGAAGAAATAGTGCGCACAAGTTTGAAAATAGCAGTTTTTAGAAAAAGCCATTTAAAATTTGAAGTTTCTATAAATTACTTTACTATTACATTTGGCCATAAAATCGGTTATAATTGTAGTACCAACTTCATTTTTTTCCAAACGATTCCTTATATTCCATTCTTCAAAATTATATCATAACAAAAAATTGAGTTTTTTTTTAAAGTTTTAAGGTGATCTCCTCCCTTAAATGATTAATTTACAAACTACTTAGTGTTAATCCTTCCTATTCAAAATTAATTATTTTGGGAAACATCTCATCAATTCCCCCCCCCCAACCTCCATTTTTTGTACGTAAGGCTAGATGTGGTTATTTAAGCAGATGCAGTATGAATTCGTTGACATTAAAATAGTAGACAGTGGCTGATATCATCATCAAAATATTGTATAACGTAAAGCCGAACATTTGAAAAGATATAAATCGCCGTTTCGTCTCACGAATCTTCCTATCAGTGACCAATCAGCATATCGTGAAAAATTCTCAGAATTCTTTTCGTTCTTTAACTCTAACTACCAGGAGTTCTTTCGCTGGATGTCAACAAGAAAGCACTATTATCTTTCAAGAGCATGACAGGCTTCAAAACCATATGAAAGAAAAATCTCCTTCAATAAATTACACCCAAAAATCGGCTAATTTAGAAGCAATCATAACTCATATCTAAAGTTTTGAAAGACTTCTTAAACTAACGGGAAAATAATAAGAAAAAAAACTGAGCATTAAAATTATTAAGAGGACTCTGTGCCATTATTAGCATCGTCTTCAGCATTTAACCCTTCAAAGCATCAGACCATGGATTTCTGCCCCGCCCTAAACTACTTGTTGTGTCCCCTCTACTTTGTCATCTCTACTTGACTGAACTCTGTCTCGGTCCAAGATCTTTTTTTCCTGGACACAGACCGGCCTCGTTGAGGACTAATGAATTGTCCTCCCCCGTCGTGTTTGTTTTCATGCTTTTACTTCTCCCAGTAGGGCTATTATCTCCATTAGACTGTCACGTCTGTCGTCATTTTTACGTCTTTCTCGGGTTTTCGCTCAAAAGGAGATTTTCTTGTCTGAGTGTCACGCTATGTGATGGATTTTAGGGATACTTAATTTCTGGTAAAGTGTTATGTATATGGACCAGTTGACTGAGTTTCTTGGAGGAATCAGAATTATGAAATGAGGTCACGATATCAGTTGCAGTATCAGCCAGTTATTTTAGTTTTCGAGTCATTTGGAAGAATATTACACCAGCAGCGATCACGGGTCTGATCTGAAGTTTGTCCGTTGTATGCATCATTGACTGCTACGGAAAGGAAACTTAAGATTTTAGCTCGCTGAGCACAGAAACTCGATCAGAATCAATTTGTAACTTGGGAGAAGTTTTAATGAGGCAATCAACAGAACCCAGGCATCTGCATTTGCAGGCGTAATGCAAATTTATTACCATTTATGTAAATACAATCTTAATATACGGTTCGCTCTAAAGTTGTTGATAATGATAATACCGCTATTTTTTCTTAAAAGAATAAAATAAGCTGATTTTCCATCTCTTATTATAAAACTAAAGATAGCAGAAGAAAAAAAGTTAATGATTGCTTCTTTCTAATTTTGCAGCGGAAGAATTATATTTTGGGAATTTTAGTCTGCGATTGTGATATTGATTTGGAACAGGACAAAATGGGCTTCCGTAGATTTGAGAATATTCTGTACTCTGGATGACTTTTAGAATAATTTTTATAAGCTGCTAATGTTTTACTTGAACAAATTTTATTATTTGGGACAGTGTTAAATACATCAATACTCCATAAAATGTAATAATAATACAAGTGTGCATCCTTCGACAATCTGCACTACTTTATATACAAATATATTTCTCAAATGCAATGATTTGCTATTTCTAAAATTCTTGTTTTCTTAAAGAAGATTTTAAGGAGTCATAGGATAAAGGAGTCAAATACTTGAACTCTGTGAACATGTATGTAAGCATATTTAATTTTGTTTCTCTCTCACATGTCAAATAAATATTCGAGGGTGTGTAGATTTCCGTAAAAGTTGAAGTCCTGAGGGCAAATTTCACATAAATCTACTGTCGCTTCCGTATGGACCCAAATCCCATTTTACTTCGAGAAACATATTTGTAATGAAGCACGATTAGTCGATATTTCTCTTTCATGCCGTTTTTTGGGCATAATGTGCAGGTCGATAAATATCCATTGTATTAAAATCACCTCCATCACCTTTACAAGCGCAAGTAACCTAATGTTCATGGCTCTCTTTCGTGGCAGTCATTAAACGTGTGTGTTTAACCATAGGTCCGACCTAATCCAAAACAATAGAGTTTTAACGACGCGGCGTAAATTGTTCTACTCCAAAAATTCATTCTCCACATTATTGTGGATCTTTGCTCTTCTATTCATTTTCATTGTGATAAGGGGTCCCCCTCTGCATATTTTACTTGCACCGCTTCTTCGAGGATCGACTCTCTAAAATGATCGTAAAAATCACGTTTATGATCACCAGAATGTCTTGCGCTCGTTTACACTGTGCTATGGGGAGAGGGGACCTTTCCGTTAGCAGGGGTTGCCATCTTATCGGATTTATCGACGGCGAGGCACTTTATAAAAATATGGCTCTCGCGATTGAAGTCAACATGAAATGCTCTTTTATCGAAGTTATTTCTAAAGGATACTGCTGAAAAGATAAGTTTTTCCCCAATAAATATAGATATTGCTAAAAATATTCATGCAAATAGAAAAAAAGGGTAATGAAATAAAAGTTCCTGTCCGAAGTAGTAGAATACCATGGAAGAATTCTGAAACATATTATAATATCTTTTTAGTGAAACTATTTACTGTTTTATCGGTATCATAGTCAAGAAAAACTTTCGATAGAGGAGTACGCGATCTACTAGTTCATTATTTGTCAAAACAATTATGGTAATATGCGAAGGACCTAAATTTCGAGGTTTGTTGATAACCTACCCTTCCCCACTTCTGAGTATTTCCCTCAGTGCAAGAAGTAATGGATGGAATTCTGCAGGAGAAACGTTCTTAACTATACATTTTGAATTTCCATCGCGCCATCCAAAAGTTGAAGTGAACTTTCAAGCATACATTTAATGCACACCCACTACCTCCCTACAGAGTTCATTCCTCCAGCTCACTTGCTTCAAATTTTATTATTCTGATATTTTAATTCGATGACCCTATTTCTTAATTTAGACTTTACATTAACTCAGTTGTAAAGTCTAAATTCAGAAATAGGGTCATCGAATTAAAATATCAGATCTGCGAACTAAACGCCAACAGAAAATTTACAAAAACCTTAACAAGACTGATAACTCGCCACTTCAGAGGGATGAGAATTCAGTAGGATGGAACCCGGACTTATACTAATTGCAGAAAATGCCCTGACACCGAACTGGGACCTGATCATGTTTTCTCTTGCCCTTCAATACAGAATATTAATGATTGTACCCAAGAGGACCTTTATGCGGACAATTGCCTCCAAATAGCTGAGCCTCTGTGGACTGTAAACGGTGCCATCCAGCTTGACTGTCCATGGACACGACAACCAACCAACCAACTTGTTTCAAACAATATATTTCGACAAAAAGCGCTTTTAAGATTAGAAATACTATATTGTTCAAGTGATTAAAAAAATGTGCTTTTAACCCAAAATTTATATAGAAGCCAAGACATTCCAAAATTCGATAGTTTTCTAATCGGGACAGGCGTTATCGTAGGATGGATGGATCCTTAAGAATAGTTCCCTAAGAAAACAGTTTCAGCGATTCTGGTTATCACTGACTGATATCTTTGCAAAATTAGCCATGCAGTACTTTCTTACGTCAGTTATTTAGCTGACTACCACTTGACACTATTTACAAAAAAATAAATGGGAAACCAACTGAATGTGGACCATGACAGAAAATCCAACATATTGAATACTGAATCTGACATTTTGAATCATCCTTCAACACGCAACTATTGAAAAAATTATATTATGTATTTTTTTAATGACAGAGTTTGATATCGCTAAAGTGCTAATTAGGATTATAATTAGATGTAATAATAGTACGAAAAAAAGTTTTTAAGATAAAAATAAATTGTTTACCGTTATTGCAGTCGATCAATTAGAAACGAAATCTAACAGCTGAAACTAGGAGTCAGCCAAAATGTTTGCTTTATGTAAGTGTTTTCGGTGATTCTGTACTTAGGAATAAAGAAGTTTACTTTTGAATTTTAAAGATACAAATTTCTAAAAGTATTTGATGATAAAGGACTCAGTACTTTTGTTTTCCGTATTTATAAATTATTGCCATTAGGAAAAGTTTTAGGATATAGTTTTAGGTTAAAGTTTTTGGAATATTTATGAAAACACCTATTTAACCTCGTTAAGGTTTTTCATAACGATTATTTCTTGGCATAATGGTGTAGTCGGGCAATGCATTGATCAAAAAGCCAAAGTTCTTAGGGCACTCCATTACGTGTTATTTCAAAGAAAAATTCACAAAAGCAAAAAAGAGGTAATATGGGGCCACTAAAAAGTAATCTCATGAAACTTCACACGTTTACATGAAAAAGTTTTCTTATGCAAATAGCGTCTTATTTAGAAATGCAGTAAACAATTTTAAAGAACTACGGCAGTGAATGTCATATGTCTAAAATTGAAATTCAAGTAGTTTCTCACCAACATTCATTTACTACCCATCGCTTTTACTATATTATTTGTTACATAGATTTTATAGGATGTTTGTGATTTCTACATACAAATTTCTAAGATATTTTATGATGGTTGTTTTCTTCCAGCGTTAAAATATAATTTAGCAACCTTTCCCCGTTTAAAATAGAAATTTATCTCAAATTTATATGCGACAAATTCAGAAACCTATTCTAACTAAGAAGAGTACCAGGGAGGAGATGAGGGTTCAAACTTAAGATAAGCACTAGGAAACAAAAAAGTGTTTCCTAGTGCTTATCTTAAAACACTAAGTTATCACTAAAGTCACTAAGTTATCACTAAGTAAATAATCACTAAAGTGAGAAGTAATTTATCTACCTCTATCTCTTAAATAACTCCTGTAAAAATCTAAATGGGAATATTGTCAAGAAAGCCGCCCCCGTCACATAGAAATTCGAGAGCTTTCACAGCGTGGGGTTGGGTTTTAATATCGGCAAAGGCATGGACGTTCCTGCGCTGCTTTCGTTACATGCTGGAATGCTGGTTCATGTACATAGTGCTTCCATAATAAAGTAGTCAACAAAATTCCCGGTGTGTGTTGGGAATGTCCCTAGAACAAGTGTCTGATTCTCTGAAAAAAATATATTGTCAATCTATACTGAAGAAGAATTTTTCAAGAAGTCAGTTTTTCGATACTCTGTGCCATAATTTCGAAAATCCATTTCACTATCCTTAATGTGCTTTAACTGTCTTGTAGTGGCAAATGTGATTCACATCCAATATAAGAAAAGGCTACTTTTTCTCTGGATATTAAAACTTTTTATCTGTAATTTTTCAGATAAATTCCTGAATTTTTATGAACAGCAAAATATTTGTATCGAAATCCATGACTATAGTTGGAAGTTTTAGGCTTTTTTTGTTTCCTAGTGCTTATCTTTTAGTTCCATAATGGAAACGATTAGCTTGTAATAGCCCTATTCAGAATAAATCAGGCTGTTAATCTCCAACCCAACTCTTCCATTAGATCCCTATCATCTGTTTAAACACAAATGCACAGCATTAGGTTACATAGACCATCACTTTTGTCCATCCAGTGTCGGAAAACTTAGATGGATACTTACTTTACGCTGCCTTCAGTAGAGCAACCTTACAATGGGAAATAATGAAAATTATTACTGTAATTATTTTTAAAAAAATAATTTATAGTTTACTAGTGTGTTTGCGGGGGATATAACTTTAAAGTCTGTCATATCGTTGTACCTCGCCAGCCTTTTAGTGTGTTGGCAATACTGAATCTTACGAAACTGTCTTCAACGGGCATTTTTTTAACTTGGCTGAAGCTGGTTTTTCGCCAAATGGCGATGTAACCCTATCCAATCGCACTCGCTACTCTCGGTCGCATGTATAAGTGAAATACCAGAAATCGTCCGATAAGTATTGCTAAAGGTCGGTTTACGCTTTACAGCGAAAGACATCATTAAATATTATATTCCTTGAAAGCCATTCCTGTCAATACATGACATTAAACAATTTACGGCAGCTTCATAATTGCGCAGATTTATAGGCACAACGGGACGTTTGCTCTCCCGCATTTCCACATAGATCACGCGCGTATTTGCCGCCCGTAAAAATGTTTATAGTTTTTAATGGTCTTTGGTGTTTTAATATCATAGAACGATAACGTGTTTTCTGGCTCAGGTTATTAGTTATCTGTAATCTGCTTTATGCCAACGGAACCATAAATTCTGGACTCTGACTGCGGAAGGTTTGCCTTTTAACATATTGTGTACGGGATGTGTTGGTTTCTTCTAAATGTGCATCCAGAAATGTAAAGGGCAGGATTTTAAATCTTCGAAGTACACACAGAGAGCATTTTTCTCTGCAGATTAACGAAAAATCAAAAGGCATCGTTACATGCAACGAGCGGATATCCAATATATTTCTTCCCATTTCTCGGTTTTGATAATCCTTAAATTTGTCATTTATATTGTAGTATTTGGAAAAGTTGCATTGAAAGCACTATTTTCCCAATTTTTCAGTTTTGAGGCTTTATTGTGGTAGTAATGACAAAAATAACAGGAACCCTCAACTCCTTATTTACAGTTCCTCAACCTCCTTTTTCAGTGTTAGTGCTCTCTAATTTGTCAACGATATGGCATTATAGGTAGTAGACATTTTGATCGTAAATTTAACCCCTTTATTGTTTCTGATGAACCCTATCACAGTTAACCTTTAGCTTTCGGGGCCCATTTTTCCATATATATATATATATATATATATATATATATATATATATGTATGTATGTATATATAATGTATGTATGTATTCAATCTTGGGCCCGTATTCTTGGGATACATGCTATCCCATCTCGTAAGGAAAAGGTTAATACCGCATCACAAGACAAAAAAATTTGTATCCACATTTTATTTCGTTTTTCAGTTTTTTTTAATGTTTCCTTATTCATTATCGATATTAGGAATTTGAGAGCCCCTTGTATTATTTTATATATGACCCTCGTTCATAATCACAATAAATAAAGTAATTTATTCGAAATTAAGTTTTGAAGAACTATGCTTCCCTTATTTGTATTTTGTAATAAGGAACAAAAGACGAAGAGCCTATTCAGAGGTAAAGATTATCAATAGCGGTGGGGTTTCTTTTTAGCAGTGTGGCGTATTTAAGGTAGTAGTTAACCGAATCCCCCTGCTTCGTAATAACTGAAAGGCAAAAATTGTCAAACTCTGTATTCGAGTAGCTTTAACTGCATTTCTATCTACCCGACAGATTGTTTTTGAAGTCAGATTGAATCAATCAAAGATCTAAACTGTCAGCATGCAAAAAAAGTGAAAAAAAAACTTGTTTTGAAGCGTTTACTCATAGACAGAAATTCAGAATAAAAAAAAATTGATATCTTCAATGGTAATTTTAAAATGTAAATATCATTCCAATATGCTTTTGCAAAATTCAGTTTCCCCTTAAGAAATGGGTGAATGTTTTTTTCAACATTCCCGTAAATTGAACGTATCTCTTTAAACAAAATTTTACTCGCAATCTCGAGTAAAGCACAATTTTACGTGACTTTACTTTTATTGAGAAACATTCAAACGAAAGCTCTTAACTCGTAGTTTCTGGACATGCTTATTTCGAATCAATTGTCCTGCTATGAAATCGAGCAGCAAGATCCTTCTCTTTTAAAAACGTGCCTTCGAAATTTCGAAAAACCACCTGTGAGAGACAATCTTTTTCAACGGCGATACAAAACTCTTGTCAGGGACAGATCTTCGTCGTTTGCGTCATGCGGCATGGTCGCTTGACATGCCGATGACAACACTAAAGGCAGGGGGTAGCGTACCTTTGCGCCCCCCGCCAATCTCCTACGCTTCGTAACTGCATAGCGACCTTTGCTGTACGCGCGTTTTCCTCCGCCTCTCCACATGCAGAGAGCCGAACGTTTTTGCCTTTGTTGAATTATGAAAATGGTTGGGTGATTGTGTTACGCATTCGAATGGTAAATACCTCCGTAAATGACCACTTGCGTGGTATTTGATGCAAGACAACAGCCTGCAAATGCTTACATCAGCGATGTACGGAGAATTTACAGACAGCATTGGGAAGATTTGACAACATGAAAAAGCAGAGCTGCTTAAAACCACAGTTTTACGATCACGTGGTATAGGTGTCTATGGCAAACATGTTTTCAGCTATGCAGAAAAGTTTGTTCCTCTCGCACCAGAACGTTCGATGGATAGGTCACACTAAAAAGCTTGAAATGCAACTTTATTTTTATATTTTTTTTATACAATTAAAAAAATAACTCCCCACTGTCTACTTCTATAATAATTATTTTCGTTTGTGTTACATAGCTAGTTTGTGAACTGTTTGTTTTTGAAAATCCTAAGCACATTCTATATCCTTTAAGAGTCGTCTACATGAAGTTTATTACCTTTATCTTCAAAGTAAAAGATTTACTTTATTAGTATAGATTCTCTCATGATAGATGCATTATGATAGATTTCCTGATCGAGTCTTTCAACTAAAAAAATATTTTGTATTACTTCAAGCAATTTTTCCATATGGCTTAGATTTATAATTCTCTATGCCCCAAGAGTTCATTTTCAAAGTATTTAGCAAGCAGACATATTAGAAACACAAACAAGATAAAAAAAAATATCATAACATTTTTTATCGATAAGAAATTTCAATTTCATGATTCCCCGTTTCTAATAGCAAATAGTTTTTCTTTAATATTTAAATAAAATATTCAATTTTAGATTTATTTTTATTTGTATCATAAACTTTCAATTTTTCTTAATATTTCTAATATGTCTAGTACACAGGTATTGAAAACAAATGAATGGTACATAAAATATCTTCATTGGTACTAAAAAATTTTCTAGAACATTAACTTCTGTTTTATTTATAAGCCTTCAAAGTTTGGAAAGAACAATAAAATTAAAGCAGAAAAGTTACGTTTAAAATCTTGCATATGAAGGAAGATAATTTCTTCAACTAAAGGAATTTGTGCTAGTTTTACAGAGGAACTGTTGCCTTCAAGTGATGCAGCCTGTATTGTTCAGAAATGTGAAGAAATTTTGAATTTGGAAAACTTTAAAATTATTTTTACATACGAAATTTTATTTATTATCTTTAAAATATATCAATTAAAATAATGGTTACAACTCTTCTAGAAGAAATTTCAACAAAGGTCTACAAAATGAAACAACTTAGAAGTCTGTAGATCCTAAACACATTCTCACACGTCCTAAGATTCGTGATCGATAATGCATCAACAATGTACCGAAAAACATTGTTTTCATAAAATATTTTAAAAAGGGATTTTATTACCACCTCAGTTTACCATCAAGAAAACTTTACAGGCAAATCTCTGCTCGTGTTAACTTCGCGTGCAACTGTTTAATACATCTATGGTCCCCGGTATAAAGGGCTTAAGTCAAAAACAGTGATTTAAATATACCAAGTTATTGGGTTTTATACCAATCGCAGAACAATAATCTCGATTTGAGTCTTTTGTACAAAGAAATGTACTTTTGTATAAAAAAATTGATAAACTTAAGCATTTTATATAAATCAAAATATTTTTTTTTTTTATCAATGCTAAGAAATATCTAATAATCACTTTTTTTTAACTTAAGCCCTTTATGCAGGGCATAAGATATAGATTTCAATTATCATGCCTAAATTTGATGGAAAAATACTATCAATATTTCTAAAGCCTTCTTTATATATATATATATATATATATATATATATATATATATATATATATATATATATATATATATATATATATATATATATATATATATATATATATATATATATTAACTAGAGTTAGAGAAACTTTTTTATTGATTAATCTATTATTTTTTATTGCTATAATCATATAAGAATTCATTTTCTTTGTAAATACAGTAACAAAAAATGAGAATAATCAGTGTTCATTGTCTATCCTTTTCATTTTTATTTGAATTGCTCCGATTATACAACAAGTAATTTCATCAATTGCTACATTTAAAAGATTCAGTGATAATTATAAAAGCCAGCAATAAATTGAGTGATTCACCATATCAGCTGTGTTACCAACCTCATCAACCATTATATTACATTTTCGTTGCCTCCCGTATTTTCAAAATTTATCCATGGAAATTTTAATTTACTTAAATACATATTTTTAACACTCAAATTAGACGATCGCTGGGTACTAAACTAATCTGTCTTTCAGCGAGTCTACCACATACTCTCTGGAGGGAAAGAGGAGGATATTATAGGAGAATATAACTACATTCTTCTTATCAAAGTGTCCTCCGCATTCAACCATTCAGCAAGAAACATCTGTCTGTCGGAGATAAAAGACATTTTCAAGTGGAACTAATATAAATGTTACTTGGATTTGGCACATTATTTCATAATTCAAATTCACATTTCGTTCATTAGTTTTGTCTTTTGATCATTACTATAAACATTGTTGGCAATATTAATAGAAAACATTATAATGACATGAGGTATCAGTGAGAGAAATTCAGACAAAATAAATCTTTATTTATTTCCTGCCCCCTAGAGGACACTTGTAGAGAGTTATTTGAATTAAAATGTGTTGAATATATTTTATTAATGTAACATTTGAAATAGCTGATTGGTTTGTTTTTTGTAAAGAACTATGTCATCTTTTACTACATTTGTCCTAAATCGTCTAATGCTTTAAATGGAAATCAAAATCATTGCTGGAGGTTAATTTTATAGATAAAACTTATTTTGATTTTGCAGCTCTAAATGTAAATTCTACAGATGATGATAATCTAAAATAAACATAATTGATCTAAATCTTTTAAATGCTATAAATATATTACTACCAGTCTTGGCGTTCATTTAACTTTAAGCCACACTGTCACACTAATTGAAGATTATAAAGGAGCAATTAAATGCTTTAAAAACATTAATACAATATTTGGCTTTCATGTACCACAAAGTGTCATACAAATTAAAGATAGTAAAGTGATAAATCTTATTTGGAAATTACATTTCAACTTATATAGAACTTACATTATCTACCAACTGAATTATTACAGGGCAAAGCTATTTTTTGGCTTTTAACTTGAGCACTTTCATGATAAACAGGAGTGTTTACAGTATAACGTTCATAAGTCGATTATTTTATATTTATGTTTCTACTTTGCACGTACAAACATAAATATATGCTTGCGTATCCATTTACATGAGATTGGAAGTACTTATCCTGCATCTGAAACTTCGGGAAACTATTGCTTTATCAGTTCTTCTTAACGTTCTTCCTGCAGTATTCTAAACATTCTCGTCGACCATTGAAAAAATATTCAAAATGAAAATATTTTCTATTAAAATAATTAAAAAACATATTTCAATATAAAATATAGGTTCAATAGCATAGTGTTCTGTGAAAAGTTTAGGCCTTTATTTATAAATTATCAAGCCTTGGTCATTAAGATGTTCATTTACAAATGATAAAAGACCTTTTGGCAGGGTCTCTAATATTAAAGCATTTATTTTCTTTCTTCTGTTGATGTCTAATTTTATTTTTATAGTCACGGAAAGAAAACCTTTAAGAATGACAAACTCTATGAATGTGATATCATTTCAAATATGATGTTGCACAACTGATCAGCATTTCAGCAAATTAAAAGATACGTGTTCATTGAACAAAAACACATTAATGCTCATGTGGCGGATTAGTAACATTTTATATGAGCACTACGGTCATATTTTGCAAGAAGAGGACTAAAGTGACCGTGACAAACAGACTTTGGTTGCAAAACCTAGCACCTTAGATATACACGAACCATTATAATGCTAATAACTCGCATTAATCAAACGATTAGGAAATGAATGAAGGTAAGGAATTTTTAATATCCTGTTGGTAGAATTTTCAGTAAGGCCCAAATAACGATCTAGTAACATATAGTACTTTGCCTCCATTGAAGAGCTCTGATTTTACGCAAAAATGAATTCTTTGGTTTATAATCATCAGTTTAAATCCCTAAGTAAAATGTTTGTTTTTTTTTTGGTCAGACAATGTTCCATTTTCCCCCAAATGAAGCTATACTTTGTTTATCCCACCAAATTCATAGGAGATATCGAGACTGTCCAGATATGAGTAAGCGCTTTTAAACACATTTGTATTCATCATCTGATAGTCTAAAAGTTAATGAAGGTAATATATCCCTGAGGGGCAGGGATTATTTTATATCCTACCCCAGCAATGTGAAATTTAGCATTTTTAGAACATTCATCTTTTTAGTAAATGCAATTCTTTGCCCTGTAGAGCTGCAGCTAAGAAGCTTTTCCCAAACATTTCCCTCATACGATAATAACACACAGTTATTCCCCCCAGCTTTGCACTTGTGTAAATATATTTTCTGTCTCTCACACTCTATTAGACCGTAACGGGACCGCTTAGTGTGGACCACAGTCCTTCCTGATCACCGTGGCGTAGCAATTCTTGCTGCCCACGTGACAGCCATAACGAGAGACAAAAGACTTAAGGCAAAAATCACGGAATATGGCCTCGAGTATCATTCAAAAACGAGGCAGGACACTCAGATTGCGAGCTTTTTCTTCTCCTTTGGAAGGATTTTCATGGGTGAAATTGCTCAAAACAACAAAAGAACTATGCGATACTACACCCCGAAGGCATTATTTATTTATTGCGTAGCGCGTGGCAAAGGCCTAGAAGCGATGGGCTGAGCTGGCGAATTGTAAGTGATGCTTTTATACTGATTAGCCAACCATTCAATATTCGACGAGTGGTTAGACTGGTCATTATATCGGGTTGCAATGACAGTTCCAGCTGTCTATGGAATTCAGTCTCTAATTTTGTAAATGCCAGAATTCCGGTGATGGACTTCTGTCGAAAATAAGGATAATCTCCATAAACTTTTCTTTTTCCTCTTCAAAATTACTTATTCGAGGAAGCTCGTAGCTTCAAAATTTTGCGGATGTTATTCCTAGTATTCCTCCAATTTATTCAAAAACATCCACAACACTATAAGTGAACAGCAGGATAGATCAGTCTTATAAACTAAGTTTTGTCTTGAAATGCATCATAAATTGGAGAACAGTTTTTTGATTGGACCTCTACAACAAGATGAGTGAAGATGGGATGAGAATGTAACCTCTTCAAGAGGATATCAACCTAACTAAATTCTTTAAAATGTAATAAAAGTATCTACTTTATAATAAGCAAGCCCATGAACAACAATGATTTTGGGCAAAACTTAAAAAGACTAATTAGAGATTACAACATACCGAATAATTAAGTAGATTACAAGATTTGTAAATGAATCTTCGATATGTTATAAAAGATAGTATTCATATTTCCCTATTGAGCCTGTAAAGGGTTCGAGAATAAACAGCTCATATGCTAGAAATTTAAACAATTAATAGAAAAGTATGTTATTCACTTTTCATTTGATATGCATGAATCCATAAAGACAAGCGCTTATCAGGAATAATTTTTTGTTAACCTGTATTTAACTACAAATATGTTTTACTTCGTATTCTATCCTTTATGTGATGGTTGAAGTCCCCCCCCCCTTTTAAAGGCTACAGCTACACCCTCGGCAATACATTGTCCGTAACCTATTATCAGATGCCATTTGCATGCTTTCTGTAAGAATCAATTTTTCACTAGATCAATTATGAATTAATAAAGTTTACAAGTAGGTAAAATAAAGCAGGTTAATGAAGTAAAATGTTCAATATTTTCATACTATTATTTCCATTTAGTATTCTGATTAATATACTTTTTCACGTTCTCTGTATATATAGATATTTTTATAATCTATATACGATCAGTGTTCAAAATAGCTCTGTTTAATGCTTTATCTGTGTTTACTTGATGCATTGCATTTTCTTAATTAATAACAAAAAACTTAAGGTACTAATAAGTAATTAAATCATGAAAGCTTCAATCATACAGAAGGGGACATCTGTAGAAGAAAACACTTTAGACTTCATTGGGGCCAAACAATTCCATTTTGTCTGTCTTTTTCTCTTGGAGTATACACCCATCAGATATGAGACTGCAAACTGAAAGTTTATGTGTTATTTATATCTGTAGTTTCACTGGGACCACCTTTTCTCCAAGCAAGAGACGCCTGGGGCTTTAGGGCCTCTTTTGAGGGCAAGAGGTAAAATGTCATAGAGCTACAAACAGGCGAATTTTTATAGCTCCGCATTTGGGGATATTTGAATATTTTTTTTTCTTAAACTCTTTCGTCCGCTCTCCGTATTTAAGTTGTGCAGTGGTGAAAGTTTCTAGAGAAATATGTTTCGGAAGCCCGGAGGCTAAGGTTTAAAAGGCCTTCTGGAGGTCCGCGTATGCAAATATGGACATTTGAAACTTATGGGAGATAACCAAAAGTCTACGTTTTGTAGCTCGAGAGAGGAACGAAAAACGGTGGACACAAAACGGTATCTCCGGTTTGACATCGCAGTTTTTTTTATAATGCATTTACTTTTCAAAATTTGATTTTGAGGTATGTTTTTTTATGACCATGTCCAAATTTTTATCATCCGTTTCCTGTACCTCAGATTGTTTGAGATAGCGAACGGAAGTGCGCCGGTCACTGAGCTCGATGAAGACTTAAAAAGAATGGACCTGGAGTGCACTGAAGAGAAAGAATTTTTTTTCTCTGAAAAAAGAGTTATCTAAGCTTTAAATTATATAAACATTATATTTTAAGTTCATTGATTTTCAAAAATAAATATTATTAATTTATGTTCTTAATTTTTACTTCTTTTTGTAAAAACTGTTTTCATCGATTTCAATTTTTTTTTCATGAACATTTTTTACAATGATTATAGTGATCGATTATCCCTTTATTAGTTACTGAGTGCATTTCGGATCTGTCCAACTGGGATTTTTGTTTACTATATATATATATATATATATATATATATATATATATATATATATATATATATATATATCTTGTATATAGAATAAATATTCATACCTATCTTTATCTATACCTTATCTTTATCTATTTTTATGGGTGCATAGTAGTTTTCTTCTTCTTTTAGGCGTGTGACTTCGTTTTCCAAATATTCCTAATAATCTCAAAAAACAAACAAAAAAATTTTGAGGTAATCGTACAATAGTATACAGCACTAACACAAAAATTAAAAAAATATATTGTACCGTTATGGGCAATTTTCAAGTAAAAGAAAAGGCAGCTTTGAATGAAATCCCTTAGAGCAATTCAATATTTCTCCCAAATGATAATATTTTTAATATATATATATATATATATATATATATATATATATATATATATATATATATATATATATATATATAATATATGTATATATATATGTATATATAATATATGTATATATATATGTATATATATATATAATATATGTATATATATATACATATATACATATATATATATATATATATATATATATATATATATATATATATATATATATATATATATACGGCAAAAAACATCATGCATGGGCGAAATATCTTATAATGCACTTAATTTTATGAGAATTCATAAATATTGACTTAATATTAAAGTACCCATAAGCTTCATGTTTGTGCAGTTAAAATAACCGGCTCCTTAATTTAGAATTTCGGCTTTTCCTTGCCATTCTTTATCTGGATGTATGAAAAATCTGATAATTCAGCAACAGGAAGAAATTTTATCCCCCGGTGGTCAATACCTGGAGACCAACTGGAAAGATGACGCCGTTGCGATAAGCGCGCGGGTGTGTTCAGGCATTTGTGAAATTCCGCGACTGGCCATTCCTACTCGTGCGGGAAACAGCTTTTCGGCAATCCTTCGCGCTTCATTTGTTTCCCGACTCGCGCAAATGCGAAGAAGAAAGAACACTCGGATGATCCCAGCCGCGGATGAAGACGCAAACGCCTCGAGAAACGCGGAGCACAAAAATTGCTCAAGAACAACAGGGAAGGCCCCGGGGCACTCGTCCTATTCATCACCCATGTCAGTGAAGATGAGCGGCTACCACTACCTGTGGCAGAACGCCTCTTCTTGCACAGGAAAAGTAGCACTGCGCCCGTCTTGGCGTGCCGCGGCACACCCGTCGTGCGCGTGCCGGCATACAACTCTCGGAACCGGTTTCCCAGAGTGATGTCACGGCATCAGGCTGTTTAATCGGATTCTTCTGGAGATGCTGCAGCTTCAGATGCAGGGAGTAGAACTCTTTTGGAAGAAGACATGAGCTTTTCCTCTCTCCCTCTCCCATGGGTATTAGCAAAAAGTACAAGTAACAATTTAGGGATTCAGAAGTCTCAGTGATTGAGCAGACCAATAAAGAAGGGCATGTTCGGAGATTATGTCAGATTAAGAAGAGAAACAGAGATTTCTCTTCTGGAGAATGAATAAATATGCTAAAGAGGCTTTCATATCTGGAATCGTGTACAAGGAGTAGTCTAATGTAAGCACAAGGATACACGATGCGGACATTCCCAGAATCATATACACAAGTTAGTAAAATTGAATGAGGTATTAAGCCTGTGCAGCTTGATAACATTTATAGAGATACAGTGAAATTTCAATAGGAAAAGCCCTTGCCGAGTCAGAGAAAATAGTTACCATGTGCTGGCAGGCTTTGAGAGCAAATAAGAAGGAATGATGAAGCTACCCATAGTGCACCAAAGAAGGGGTGTTTGTACCTCCTCCAGAAACAAATCTTTACGTAAAAGTTTTGGCTGAAGACTGCCAGTTTCTAAATCTTAGTCTCAGTACCACTGTGTGAAAGAATTGCTTCTGTATATAACCCTTTAATTTTTCTGATCTCTATTAAACATGCGTTGTAAAGAATAGGTCTGTCCGGCATCCAAATCCCCATTAAAAGGGAAGAAAGTATTACATAAATTAAAATAGTATGAATGGGATATTGAAAGAGAAACTCTCTTTGAAAATTCCGGCTGCCATTTTTGGCAAGGGCTTAGAGATCTCAGAAAATATGAGAAATCATGTTAGTTCCCAGTAAAAATAAAAACTAATTCAATATTAAGGCCTATATAAGGTATTAATTATGATATTTAATAAAAGGGTATAATAAAATAAAACAAGGCCGAAAAAAATAATCAGACATACAAATCAAAAATTCGGATAGGGTTTCCTATGGGTATTGAAAATATAAGGATTTTAAGCTTATTTATTTATTTTGCAGTGTGTTTTTCTATATATACTTCTTTTGAGAGCAACTACTTATTATTCTTTTTTTTCAAAATATATATCTTCAAATGAGTATACCATCATAATAAGGTCTGAGAGAGCGATGTCTTTATCGTAAGGCTTTATAACACAATGGGTATCATATTCTATGGATTTAGAGAAAAGTCAGGAAAATCTCTATACCAGTGTGGTATTTGGGGGGGGGGGGGTTGTGTCATCACAGTTCCTACAATAAAGGTAGAACGTATGATCGTAGTAATTATTTCCTGGGCTGAATTATTATAATCATTCATCGACTTGTCGACTGACCACAGGAAATGAGGTCTAGGGGTTTTTATTTGCATGTCAAGTAAAAAAAAACTTTAAAGATAAATGTTGCTTTTGCTAGAAATTAAGTGCAGTTACCTGCTAGGCTTGAGTCAAAAGAGGAGACCAATAATTATTCTCCTTTCAAAAACTTTATGGATATTGCTTAGCTTTAGATGAAAGTTTTAATTTTACTATTAAGATATTGCAATGAATAAAATTTAGCAAATGTTCAAATGAAGAATTTTGAGTTAACTTTGTATGGAACTAAGAGAAGGATATTTGAGGCATCATCACCCTAGTAGATATCCATACGATGTTTTGACATGTAAGTGAAATAAATGTGGTGTATTTACCATGACTGATACGGTAAATTATGATAAAGCATTTTCTGTTAACTTCAGACTAATTGATCATTTTCTTCCTAAAGAGTCAATTATCTGTGTAATGCATGAAAGAATTTGTTCCTGCCTTGAATACAGTAGGCATGATGGCTGCATGACAATGACGTTGCCCCATGAACCTCTTCAAACATCGTTTCATTACATCCTTCCTCGAATTGTCCTTCCCTCCAGAGCAGCTAATTGCCGTAAAATGATCATTTTACTTGTTGCATGAAATATCAATAGACATTAAAGCTCAGAAAAAGAGAGAATTCGAGATCGCAGTGTTACGCTCGGTGGCAAGGCATGAGCTTTTCTTTGTCTTGTTTAACTCGAGGTGACAGGCAACCAAACCACTTAACAGAGAAATCACCCGAAGCATTTACTTCAGCACCTAACCTGCCGAGACGCTCTAATCTTTTCGCCGTCCTGTAATAATCGTAACCGTAACTCTGGGGGGAAAAAATAAGTAAACAAATGAAGTGAAGTGAAATGAAGAAAGAGAAGAATCTTCTCGGTCGTAGGCCCCTCGGAAAAAAAGACAATGGACTGGAACACGTTACGGGGTTGAGCAGAAGCGTTTTTCCGGAAAATTGTGTAACTTGTTGCGCTTTTGTACGGGAAGATAACTAAATGCTTTTGTCTAATCTCGAGAAGGATTTAGTCCTTTATTGAATGCACTTATTATCTTCTTAAATGTTTCAACCTGCGGAGGAATAAACAGTCCTCCTATTTTCGCTTTTAGAACAGAAGACATGGGAGGATCGTAAAAATTCATGAACTAAAACGGATCGGCAATAGATCATTCGCAATAAGGATTTCAACAAAGAGAGATGTAATGCTAGAGCTAAGTGTATTGTTTAGTATTTACCTCCAGGGGACTGGACGCAAGATCAAGTTTTTACTCGGTCTTAAATAAATTTTGATCTTTAAATTTTACGTCCATTATAGTATGTCGGTATAAAGTCAAAATTACGCAATTTCATTTTTTTTATAAAATTCTGCCAGATATACAAATTAAAGTAGTTTTTATTCAAAACTACTATAAATGATTTTCACTATTATGAAACATGATCACATTTATGTCTATAAATGATTTTCACTGTTTTGTGTTCCTGGGTTAATATACTTTGATTAATATACTTTGTAATATACTTTGACTAATACATGTCTGGTTGAAAACGTTTAAAGTTTCAAGAAAAATATGAAAGTATTGTCTTCATCTATGTAGAATACAGTTGAGTGGCCATCAACTTCATTTACTTATGTAGTATTCCATTGCTTATGACCCAGTAGTAGTTGTAAAAATGTTGTCACTTAAAATAACTTTATTCCTGTCAACTTTCAGATTTCAAATTTCATCAAAACATCATAAAGGCAGTTTGGGGGAGGGGGTTGTTGTCGATGAGGTATGTCTTAGTTTTATTAATCACAATTCTTGTAAAATTCTACAAAATTACTGTATTTCCTTCACTTGGGTAAGATAAAAAAGCTATTGTATACAAATATTCGGACTGGTCATTGCTTATTAGCAGGCTGGATTTTTTTTAAACCAATGCGGAGGCACTTGTCGTTAATTCATTCTCCTATAATACACAGCAGTTTTGCTGGCCACTTTATTTTGGGGGCACCATATAGGCAGGCCAGCATTACCCTCTATGAAGAGACAATACAAACTGAGGCATTTTAGTGGCGCCATGCCGGGATTCGATCCGAGCACAAAAAGCCAGCGCGCTGTACCACAAGGCCGCCACAGGGTAGCTGGATTATAAGCTAGTGGCAAAACAAATCCACGGAGTCTACCAATTTTTACTGTTGACTGACTTTATCAGTCCAGCCAGACAGCAGTAAAAAGAAAGCAAAGCTTCCTAGACAATTTTGGTGTTATTTGCACCAGACTGCATAGTTTTTGTGGGTAACGATTGCCAGTATCAAACCGTTCTTTTTTAAAATTCTTTCAGGATTTAAACGCATTTCTCAAAAAGTAAGCATTTTATAAGCGCCTTAACTATTAACATAACTCATTCTGATCCTATCGAACTAAGTTAACCGTTGGGCTTTTTCCTCTTTCTGTAAACACTGAAATGTATGAAATGATATATAGTAAATGTATACATATCGGATTTCTTGACTTTTAAATTTATCATAATAGTTAAATGTGTTTTTTTTTACATTTATACTGTTCACCCTTTTAAAAATAAGACTTTCCAAAACTGGGACAGCGACAGAAATCAAAGTTTTATGAAACAAAATAGTTTTGTCGTTGTCTGGGGCCCTTAAAAAGAGATTAATAATTTTAGCTCTTCAAATTTTCACGCATTCATATTGCCCACGCATTAGCCTTTAGCATACGGGGACCTTTTTTGCGATTTCCTCTTTAGAACGGGAAATTTCAGACCCCCTTTGTAAGAATGGCCATTAAGGGGGTTATAAATAAATAAATAAATTATATATATATATATATATATTCATTCTTGGGCCCATATTCTTGTGATACATGCTATCCCACCCCGGTGAGCAAAAGGTTAAGAAGAATCGCTTAAAAAGGAGTTTTCTTAGAGTCAACAAACCTCGATCGTAAAATATCAAATTATGGTGCTTTAATAAGTTTTTAGGTGTTCTGGGATTGTTTAATGATGTTATGGGCAAAGCTATTCTCTTTATCTCACCGTATAAATAAATTTACTTAATATTTCAAAACTGTCACTTTGCTAAAACTTTTTAAAAAATTCCTGTAAATTACTGGGCTGTCAGTAGATTTCTGAAAACGTAAAATAAATGTGCTACCCTTCTTCTATTTAAAAAATAATAGCTTTTAATTAAAAAGAGAACTAAACAAGATAATTTAACCACTCATCAGTTCCCATTCTGTCCTTCACTTTACGAACTACATGTTTTTACACTGTAATTAACCTTTTCTTTACGGGGTGGGATAGCATGTATCCCAAGAATATAGGCCCAAGAATGAACACACACACACACACACACACACATATATATATATATATATATATATATATATATATATATTATTATTATTATATAAAATCCCCATTAATGGCCGTTCTTACAAAGGGGGTAGAAAATTTCCCGTTCTGCAGAGGGAATCTGTAAAACGGGCTCCGTAAACTGAAGGTAAAAACCAGATAAGTGTGATAACACTTTGACCTTAAGACATGGTATCTCTTAATGAACTGCATGAATAGGGTTTTAAAAAGTAAATGTACAGTATCGAACCAAAAAACCAAAAATTCATTAAACAGGTGGCATATAAAAAAACACATTTTGATAAATAATCCAACAAAATGTATTGGATTAAAAAGTAAAACGAGATATTAATGATACAAAAGCAATTTACCCTAGTCAGACAACGCGCACCAAAAAAGCAATCTCTATAACTGTGTATTATCAAAACAACCTTATCGAATTTGGAAGCATTTTATTCCTATGAAAAAAAATAAATAAAAGAGTCGAGAAAATATCCATCCCCGGCTTAAAAACACGCTGCAGTATAAAAAAAAAAGGAGGAATCGAAACCCAATGGCTTAGAACAGCGTTGCCGGAAAAATCGAAAACTTGTTGCGCTTGGCACAGCAGCGACGCCTTTTAATTGGTTTTTACCTTTGAGCGATTGTAAAGGACAGAAAGCCGAGTGTAAGGAAAAGATGCGCCTGATTTCAAGACGTCAAGAACGTGTCAGATAGAGGGCTATTATTCGGCCCATCGAAAGATCATGAACTGGATGCGGAAAAATATAAATATAGATAATATCGATTGATTTATTCAGAGTGGCGACTGAATTTTTTTTTCCAATACATCACATCTTAATGTAATCCATGAGGGAGCATTCAACATAAAATTTAAACGTACTAGTATAGTTTAATATACATATACATTCAAAGTAATAAATAAATATACACACACATACATATATATATATATACATGTGTGTGTATATATATATATATATATACATGTATATATATATATATATATATATATATATATATATATATATATATATATATATATATATATATATATATGTGTGTGTGTGTGTGTGTGTGTGTGTGTGTGTGTGTGTGCGTATTGGATACAGATGTGTTGCAAGATAAAGATAAAACATGCAACTCTCAATCTAGCATACACAATAAGTTCATATAAATGTTTAAGTGATACTTTGTGTAAGAATAAAATTTCTGGGTCACGCTTCGTTGATTATAAAATTGTCAAACTAAAAACGCATTTACAGGAATACACTCTTTAAGAAATGAAGAACTAAAAGAGGGATGTATGCGGTTAATTTTGTAAATTACAGAAGTTTTATGTTACATCTTTTCTGTGAAAGTCATTTAATGAATGAGATATTGTCGGAAAATCACAGTAAAATCGGGAAAAAACTATTATTTTTTTCCTGGTCGTATTTTGAAAATAATTGGCAATTATCTTAAAAGTAAAAAAATATCAGTCATTAAATTTCATTGTTTAGTAATCACATATCCTTAAAGGGTCATTCAGTGACTCAAGAAAAGACTGTTATTTTTCTGTACAAATTAATTTCAATCAAGGAAATATAATTTTGAGATTTTATTTTGTAAAGAATTAAACATCTTTAACTTACGCAACAACTCTCTCAATATTTGTATTCTAATTTAATTATTATTTGTAGAATATCCAAGAAAGAAAAATTTAACAGTGATACATTTACGCTGTTAGACAGATTTTTTACTAAAATGTAAAAATTATTTTTTTAAATATTATAAATAAAACATTACGTTTGACAAAGATTTAGTTTGAGACAACAAAACTTTGTTATTCAGTTTCAATCTAAATATATTTATTAACGTTTCTGCATACATAAATACAATGTGTGCTTATAAAAAGCATTGAGAAAAATGTATCTAATTTAAATTTATTACATTATCATATCTATCGAATTATGGATTACTCCAATAAAAATCAGTTCACAAAAAGATAGTCTCTTAAGTATAAAGTATCTAAATGTTAAGTACAAAAAACTGTTAAATTACATCCAAAATTGGAAATTATCGTTTTTGATTCGCAATTTAAATTGTTTATTATTATTTTTGAATTGGGAAGTAGTATAAAGTATAATTATCATCACAAGTAGCGCAAAAAAAGTTATTTTTCTTTGTCCAAATAGAAAAATTATTATTTTTTAATTTATGCACATATAGAACACGATCATGTGATATGTTAAAATGTCAGAATTAATAGGAGACAATGGTTCATATGGAGAAAAACTTCAATAAAAAACAGTGAGTGTGAATTATTTGTTAAAAAAAATTCTGTTTATCGTTTTAGTTTATGTTTCATAATATAAAAAGGGCCCCATAAAAATAATACAAACGCATTAAATGAACAAAGAATTCTAATTATAGATTATCAATCAAAAATATATATCATGTAAGAAATTCATACAAAAATTTCACTGTAAAAAGTAATATGCATACGCAGACATTAATGTCTTCATGAAACAAAGGCATATGGACCGTTTTCTTGTAAGTAAAAAAACTGTGTTTTAATTGTTTTTAACATTCGAAATTATTTTTCTATATCGACAACTAACATTTTTTTTTAACAATTTTTACTTGTATAATAATGGTTACATATAACAGAGAATTAATAGACAATTTAATACAAACGAGCTTTCAAATTAAAACATTAAAAAAAATTGCTAAATCACTAAAATGAAAAAACACTATTATCGTTTATGCTGAAACACGTTTTTACTCACAAATACTGCGCAGCCTGATTAAAAAGTTCATAATGAAGAAAAAAAAAGGAAAGAATAATTTCTTATTTTTAAAATCAGATTCTAATTGCTCGAGCGAAGTAATTAACGTTATTCTGACTATGAAACGAGCCATAAATCCTAAAACTTCAACAAATACAAAATTATGTAATAAAGTTTTCCTATGCATCAATCAATTTTTTAAAAATAAGAAAGTCGCGTAAATTATTAATACGAGTCAAGACCGCCCTCGTCGGATATCCTAAAACACCAGCAGTCATTCCTACTCCCAATTACCGGCCGGAGTAGACAAAACCGCACAAATAACAATTTCCTGGTTTCAAGACAATAAGTTTCCAAAAAATCAAAATTCAAAAGAATCACCCAAAGCGCAAGCATTAACGGTTGAATCCCTCAAAAAAAGACTCGGAGGAAAATAAACAAACAAGCAAAAAGTAGAGAGAGCGACTCTCGGGAAGACGTGTGACCTAAACGCGCCTGTGACTTTCGAACTGGTTTTTTACTATGAGCTAAACGTCCCCGCTCGCTGCAGCCACCGAGCTACTTGTTGGTTTCGGCTTGCGAAGAAGGTCGTTTTTTTGTGCGGCAGTTTCCCCGCGATTCTGCCGGCAGCTGGTGCGGGCTCTGGCCGCAGTCTCGGTCCGAGTTTCGCCGTGCTCATCAGTGATTAATGCAGTAGGCTAACTTAAAGGGACCGCTAGAAATTTTTTTTTTTTTTGCTCCGAGGATTCAGGCATGACGTTCGCTCGTTGATTAATGCGCCCGTTGGTTATCTTTGTGAATGGACTACCATTATGAAAGGTGAGTTAGAGCTTGTTAACGTTTTTTTTCTCCATTTAATTGTTGATAATAAGTTTTTTTAGTGCACTTTGATAACTTTTTTTTATAAATAATTTATTTAGAAGATCGATGATGGCAACTCATGCGTGAATAGTTTTGACAAACTTTTTATAAATTTTCAAAACTTACATTACTAATTGAGGAATTACTAATTGAGGAAAAATATTACAGTAAGGAAATAGTTCATGATCGTCGCTAACCTATTAGAATTTTATTAAACTTAACGTTTCTTAGTGAAACCTACCGATTACATTAGACAGAAAATTCTTTGACCATTAGATACGTATTATAAACCCTTTACTTGTTTTCAAATAATACTAGGGGACATACATTATAACAGACATGAGTCATAACGTTGAATTGCATATAAAAATGTATTAGAAATTGAAGGCACTGGTCAAACAATACTTCACTACAACTCTTTAAGAGATTAACTGAATTATAAACGCTTGATTAACTATTATGAAGTCAATTAATAAAATTCGATTGAGAGCCTAGCCTATTATATCTTGAAAGACGTGTAATAAAAATCATTAACTTGGATTCAAATATATTTAGAAAATTTGCTCTTGATTATTTATAAATTTAGGAGTCATAAAACACAATTGAATAAATTGTGTGATACTGGTACGACAATATTTAATATGACGATAAAATGCATTAGAAATTGAAGGCACTGGTCTAACAATACTTCACTACAACTCTTTAAGAGCTTAACTGAATTATAAATGGTTGAATAACTATTATGAAGGCAATTAAGGAAATCCGATTGAGAGCCTAGCCTATTATATCTTGAAATACCTTTTAATAAAAATCGTTAGCCTGGATTCAAATATATTTAGAAAATTTGCTCTTAATTATTTATAAATTTAGGAACCATAAAACACAATTGAAGATATTGTATAATACTGGTACGACAATAGTTAATATGATTATTGATAGTCTTACAGAAAGTCATATCATTCAACTTTCATTTGTAAATAACCTGATGAAACAGCTTGCATTGCTTTAAGTTGTAAATTTATAAATAAAAAAAAACCATGAACTTTGCTTAAAGTACGTTAGTTGTACGAAACACATAGTTATACAGTAAAAAGAATTGAAATCAATATTACAGTCGTAATACATACATACATATATATATATATATATATATATATATATATATATATATATATATATATATATATATATATATATATATATATATAAATCAATTTACAAAAATAGGTTAATTATCAATCCTTTAAAATTACGCAAAAATTAATCAAAAGTATTGAAAATAAATTTATTCTGTATTGTGTATCAAAATTGATTATTGTCATATATACAGCTAAAAATTTTCTTTATTAAATTCATACAAAGGATGTAATTATAGATTAAGAATATTTCAACAGTTATGGATCGCGAGAAATATAGATTCAAAGCTCATGTAAATTGATTACTTTAACCATACTTTTTGTAATCACGCAATGTTAACAGTTGCGGATGTTGTGTTATTGTAATGTCGCATTTATGAATAGGTAATTTACTCAATTAGTTCATGTAAAATCAATTAATATTCCTTAATTTATAACTTATCCATCCATGAACATCAACATGGGGGAATTAGACAATATTATTATAGTTTTTTCCATTTCATTCATTCAATTTTTCCAGTGATCTTTAAGTTATATTTTGTAAAGTTTGAAGATTAACTTAAAACTATCAAATAATTTATTAGCAGCTTTTAGTATAAAAATAATTCAATCCTCGATCACTCTTTCAGGATATAGCTCGAGAGAAAATTTAAGAAAATTTGGAGAGGAAACTTTATAAAAGCTAAATTCAATGCATATAAAACAAATCTGTTGCGGTATAATTTTTTTGAAATCTTGATTTTAAATATAACTTAACAATTAATTACTTACAAAAGTGATTCAATGTTAGAATTAATGAAGTAAATAGAATATGGGGTATCAAACTTTTTTTAGGCATTCAATCGCTTGGATGGTATGAAAACTTATACTGAATCATAGACCAATCCCCACGTGATACGCATCTCAATTGAATACAAATCGAAGTTTTCATAAACTTTATTAAACTTCTTTTATTCTAGTGCAAAATGGGTTATTTTATCCAATTATTACATAAATAATTTAACAGAATAACCCTTTTCTGTGACTATCAAGGAACTAGAATTACTTTCTGTCTGAGTAAATAACTCTGACTTAACAATAGCTGCGACAACAAACACTGGATAAAAGTTATACAACACGCAACGTTTTGCTTCAACTTTTTTTGTTTCCCCTTTGGGGGGGGGGGATGGCAGAATTACTCTAAAAAATAATAGCATATAAAAAACACATACAGGTTTTGAAAAATATTTTTTTTCCTTCTATCGCTTTTAAAGTTTGTACAAGCAAAAGGGAAAAAAATAATTTGATAACTTAGTTTACATTTTTTTTTTCTGTGAGACTAATAAAAATAGTATAAGTATGTTACATAGAAAAAATTATTGAAGAAGGAAATAAATTTTCTTAAAATAAAATTAGTTGAAATTATTTGAAATAAAATCTTTAAAGAAGGAAATAAATTTTCTTAAAATAAAATTAGTTGAAATTAATTGAAATAAAATCTTTCTTTTTAATTTAAATCAGAATTTGCGATAATTTGAATTATTTTCCGCATTTGTGTAATTTTACATAGATCTTAAAATTTTAAGCTTGATGTGCCCTTCGAAAGTAAAACTTGTTTATTACAATTTATTACTCTATAGATATTTTATACCGGAATTTACATCGTAGTAAAGGCTTTTACCATTTAAAGTGTGATTACATTATGGACCATCACAAAAATAAAATACCAAAATTAACCGTTAAATTTTAAAAACGTGTCATAGTTTTTGCATTAATATACTATTAGTTTCTACAAAAACTTCAATTATAGTAATTTAAAAAATATAAATTATTGTAATAACAAATAAAAACAAAAAATCTATAATATAGTCAATTCTGAAGGACATTACAACAAACTTGTTACAACAAAGTTTTTGACCATTTTCTTTTGCCGGTAAGTCAAATCTCCAATTATACGAAAGGTTTTCCTTGTTTTGGAGGTGCATAATCGATGTCTTGAAAGCTTGTAACAGTCAGTTTTGAGTAAATAATACGTTTGCTGCAATCACAACACTTTAACTCGGTGACTAGATATTATTGTAATTGAATCTTTGTAAAATGTGATGCTGCTGCCTTATTTTGTAAAGCTATATGCATGCTTGAAAGACGTGCCGATCCTTATACATTGCTTAGTAAGGAAGTTAAGATATAATAGGGAACAAATTAAATAATAATACCAAAACAAGCATATCAATTATTTTTTCTATGAATTTATACATCAGTGCACATCCCTCGCAATTCGACAAATCATTTTAAATTAAAAACGAAACAACGTATTTGACTATTATGTTATTCACTGGCTTAGAACTAAAGAAGTTAGATGTAATGTGAATAGTGATAGTATTGAAACATTTGAAAGATATAATCGTTCAATATTATTATGACAATCATTTAGTGCTGGGATCAATTACTAATCATGGACTATCCTGACATCTTTCACTTCAGATTGCTAATATGAATACTATAAAATATGTATATATAAAAACAAATCGCTCAGTTACTTTCCTTGCTTCCAATTTTCATTTTGGGGGAAGTTTCTCGGACCTTATATGAAACTATCAAATAAATTTTGTAATTTGACTCCTGAAGTGGGTAAATAAGTTAATGCTTAAACTTAATAGTATGTTGCCAATTTGCATATGACAGTGATCTCTCGGTTATATAAAAGATTATCGTATTGCTATCGACCAACCCCAGTCTCAATTTACGTGTAAATCTACGTTAAAGCTTATATTTTTGTAGATTTTATAACATATTTTATCGATATTTATCTCAGACTGATATGCCAATAATTAAAAATTAAAATATCATAAAATATGTCGCGCTTTGTTGTTAAAAGCAAAATATATCATACTTAAAAAAATAAGTTATATTTTGTTTTGTACGTTAACTATTAACCCTGAACATACGCAGGAAGAATTACAGCCGTAATATATAAAAACCAGTATTGTTATATATAATATAGTATTATAAACTAGAACTCATGATACTCTTTACTGAAAATAATTTTGGTTTAATTGAATAATGTTTATTTCATTTCTTTGTTCAAGCTAAGTAACTGAACAGTGACAAGTTACTATACATAGTAAAATGTTATTTGAAATTTCTGTTCCATGCCCTAGAGAGATGATAGTGAAAATTAAAAACATTTCTTGATTCAGTTTATTCGATTAAAACCACGTAACAGGAAGTAAACAACCGTATACTTACTATATTTTTTAATATTATATTGAATTACGTGAAAACTAGATAGCTATTATTTTAATCCATTAACAGCTATCGAATTCTTGCGTTATTTAATATCTTATTTATAAAACATGAGAAAAAATAAAAAATATCAAAACTTCAAACAGCGACAATTGACCGACAGTAAGTATCATCTCTTTGGATATTATTAGAGAGCTGTTAAGCAAAGAATAATTTTAATGTTTCTCTGGATAATTCTGCGTGATACAGTGGCAAAAATATTGAAAACTATTCGATTAATAATCGAAAACTACTTCGATTTTTAATTTGTGGTGTTGGTAAGAACTTGGTGTTGGTAAGCCTTGAAAACGCTATTTATACGCACAGCAGGAAGTAACTAACGTTTCATTGTACCTTGTAAACAGCCTTGCACCCTTGAAAATAGTACCGTATGTCTTGCGAGGGGTGTACAGATTTCCGCTGGATAGATTCGACCTTATAGCAGGTGTCTCGTATTCCGGTAGTACACCAATAGATCTCCCCTCTTCCGATTTGTGTAGGGAATACAGTGTCCTCCAGCTGCGCTGAAAATAATAATAAAAAAAAAACAACCTGAGATCACTGGGAATTTATAATCCCGTTTCCCCAAGTTTCTTTTTACCACAGAGGATATTTTTAGATGAGAAATCAAACACTGCGATGTAAATAAGAAAAAAGGTACCGTAATAAAAGTTGTTTTTCAAGCAGCCATATGACACCAACCATGGTATATGTTCTTGTAATTGATGGGGCAAAGCATAAAATTATTCTTCAGTTCTTGTACTAGCTTACTGTTATATAATGATTTTGATGCAAATAGATATAATTTGTTTTCAAACGCTAAACATAAAATATGAACATAGTTAAAAATTTTAAAAATTCTGCACAGTTTTCATAGTAACTTCCTATGGCAAACAAACTTAACAATTCAGCCATATTTCTTTTTTCGACGGCTCAAAAATTTATTTTTTAGATAGCTGAATCTGAAAAAAAATCTTTTCGAAGGATAACTCAAAGCAGTCCTCCTGTAATAACACTGCTATATTCATTGTGAATATACGAATGAGATATAAATGTGAAAAGTACATTACAAGGAATTTAATATATATATATATATATATATATATATATATATATATATATTATATATATATATATATATATATATATATATATATATATATATTTTTATATATATATATATATATATATATATATATATATATATAAATATATATATATTTTATAAATATATATATATATATATATATATATATATATATATATATATATTTATAAAAGTTTATTATTTCAATCAGAATCATTTATTCAAAATAAAAATATCGGTTGAATGTCTATCACATTTGGTAGAAAATCTGGCTTATCTATAAAATTAATTCAACTGCTAATCTAGGTAAATAAACATTCATTATAAACATTTTTGGAAGCATATTTACACATTGCCTAATCTTTATCTCCAATACCACTCTTGTTGATATGAGAGATTTTGAGCATTCTGTCCGAGCTATTATATATAACATTTTCATCTTTACCCAATACCACTTAGACCAATCTGTATCTAGATTTTATCTCTCATGTCGTAATAATAAAATGTGTGATGTATGGATATTCAAGTACAAAATGTTGTGTGTTTCTTTTTTACAACTGAAAACATTGAATCAACATTATTGCAAAATTTCATTGCTTGCATTAGCGAGATTTTTAATATGTCCGTGACTTTCAGCTCCATCAAAAGATGTCGCAAAATATGACGCCACGTTACATGCGATATCATTATGAGCGTTCTCCACTGTATTTCACTTGAACTATTCTTAAACACATATATTTTGTAGTAAAAATATTCTTGACCCCACTCGTAAGAAAAGCATCATAAAACAATTGCGGTTAAATAAATTGTTTAGCAAACATTTGTTATTTCATATAGGTACACATTTTAATACGTATTTTCATCCATTTATAAATTGCTTAGAATCACATATATAGATATTTAAAAATATTTTATTTAAGTTTTATAAATTTATGTTTCAAAACTTTTCTTGTAAACGAAAAAAGATGGCTTAGAATAAATACGTTCTGTTCTCTTTTTAATATTTCGCGATGCAGTCTTATGGGGAAAATAATTTTTTTCAACTGATCCAAACGTTTTTGCGTGGTCGTAACTTTCGAGTCAATATAACTGGAACTCTAAAAACAGTCTGTATAAAGAGCAAAATATTCCCCTCGAATACAAATACCAATATTCCCTCTGTGAAACTATTATATATGTTTTAAGATGTTTGTAACAGAACAAAAGATGTCATGTAAAATATTGTTCAATAATTATATATTATATTGATAATTTACACAACATGCACACCAGTGATAAATGAAATACGTAACGTAATACTTATAAAATCAAATTAGTGACAGACGTATTTCAACCTGGGCTTTTCAAACGGTACGATTGTTCTCCCATAAAAGAATAAACGTCTCATAGTCATCAACAACCTTAGACAAAATGTACCTTTAAAAAGCATTAAAACTGGGTGTTATAAATTAATACTTTGCAACCATAATACTTGTTTTGAAACCTATTTGCGACTAGCCACCAAATCAGAGAAAATAACAACTAATTAATAAATCATAACTTATTCATTTAGGTCAGAATAATACTGCATATAAATTTTAAATTCTTATGCCTCATTTTATTTTACTTTTACAATATCTTGTTTAAAAATATGGTTTATTTGTGTTACATTCAAACTTTCAAATTAACTAATTTTTTCAAACTTTCTCAAGTTTCTAAATTTTTCCATTATATAAAATACAGCTGGCCTACACGATAACTGAACCCCGAACCTCCAGCTTCCTTAACGGAAGTGAAAGTCTTTACACCGTTATACCATGTCAGCATCTCTCCAAATATGCCTCAAACTTTTATAAACCAACATGTTACCAAGAGCGCGTTTGGTCCTCTTTTATCACAAAATGACCACACTAATGCTCTGAAAACAACCAACCAACCATTACAAGCCTGTAACACTCACATTATATTATGAAAACTGATAAAAAATTTCAATTAAAACACGTTTTCAAAAAGTTAAAATAACTTATTAAGTATTAAAATGTATTATACATTACGTATATTAATTTCAGAATACCAACAGTCATCATTCATGCAATTGGCTCAAAGATCGCACGCGGAAACAAAGCTGTGGGTGAATCAGGATATCCTCACCGGCTTATATCCCGGTATGCCTCCTAATTGGGGCAATACTGGTACTATAAACAGAAACTTTCTTCGAATTTTTGGCAAAAGTGTCATACTTCCTCCGAAAAGGGATCTGTATGGATGACGTCAGTCTCCTCACTCCGGTAGAACTTAAGCTAATATTATGGAAAATTTCTTCGTTTACTGCTACGTTCGTTTTATAGATGATCTGTAAAATTATTTTTTCAAATAATTAAAAGTTGGTTCTTCATCGACTTTAAAGTGTTTTTTCTTTAACTTTGGGAGTGCAAAATCAGACGAAATACCCAAGTGGTTTAATAGTCAACACATCTATTCATACTGCTGTTTAATTATTTAAAATACTGTCAGGAACAGTGTTAGTAAAATAATGTAAAACGAAAGATTGTCAGTAGTCATTTAGACTTATTGATATCAATTATCAGGGTAGCCTTATTATTTAGAGCATTTACAACCAATTGATAGATCTGTGGTTCGTTTACCATCCAGGGGCAAAAACGTAATATTGGCGTTCGACCAATTAAAATGTATCACATCGCCAGGATTGCCTAATTGAACTAAGTCTTCTTCTCATTACTGCGAATTCTACAGGAAATGTGGCTTTGAAGACTTGGGATTCATCACAAAAATTAATACACCATTTGAAAATTAATTAAAAAAAATTCAGGTAGTCTGATCTAACTAAACTACCACGGGTTATTAACGTAGGATTACTTATCGTTGCTTACCTCTTTTGTATGTATAAATGTATCTATATATATGTACGTATGTGTATATACATATATATATATATATATATATATATATATATATATATATATATATATATATATATATATATATATATATATGTATATATATATGTGTGTGTGTGTGTGCGTCAAAATTTTGAGGCATTTTGGTACTTTTCTGTTTAACTGTTTACTGCTTGCCCAAGCGATACAGACTGGGTTTGGCGTGCTGCCAAAATTATAACTCGCGACGCAAGACATCTGAAATTTTGCTTTCGGGAGGACCGTTATGGGGAAACGTAATCCTACGTTAAAAACATTTACAAGGAAAATAAACTTGCAATGATAAGCGCATTTCTGAAATCTCAAGTATTGAAATTGTAAAGCCAAGATCCATAGCTCTTATAGCTTGTTGAACAAACTTAGTTATGCATAAATTCTTCCTCGTAATATAGCGCGTAATATAGTCCATGTAAATGCTGTTAAAAATAGACGTTCAGTTTAAAATTTCATTAAATGGAAGACAGTCATATTGAAATTCCTTACAATGGCCTGGTTGATGGCCGAATGGCTAGGGCCCTGGCATTTGGTTCAGATATTGTGGGTTCGAGTCCCACTGTTGGCATGGATGTTTGTAGCCGTTCGGAATCAGCTTTAAACTTTAGGTCTCGGTCTAATTATCCCTCTTGTAGCAAACGTTTGACCGTTGCGCTCCAAATCAAACCAAACCTTAAAATGACTTTATTTGTTTCGTATTGAGTTTAGCAGGAACGTCAATATCTTGTTAACTTTTCCAATTTCTTTATTTAAAATTGTTCATGACGGAATAATTAATTTTTTAGTGAATTATCTGAAAATTTCAAACGCATGCGATCGTTAATTATAAATATGATAACGAAATTTACGAATTTTAAAAATTCGTCTTCGAAAAGCCACTTGAAAACATCAGTGCACAATTCTACATTTCTTATTTTAAATAATGTCAGTTCATTCTTTCCCATATTTAAAATAACAAAACTAGTGTTTTTAACAAGGACATGAAAAGAAAAAGTTCTATTTATAATTCTATCTCTGATGAGATAATGTTTTCGAAGTCGAGAAATTTCACTCACAATATGATGCATTCATGAAATATTATCCAGAAATATTTTTTTATACAAATTAAAATAAATTTCTTCACATATATTTAGAGTTTTAAGCTTTAACTCCAACAGAACAAGATCAGAGGAAAATGCATTCTAATTTTTATTTCGTACACTGCACTGAGTTGAAATCCTTGAGAAATACCTCGCAATTTTACGAGAGAAATTTGCATTCATGGAAAAGAGTTTTCAGTGGATTAAAAATGGAAATTTTTCCGGTACGAGAATAAAACAACGCATTTCTCTAAAATAATTTGATTCGGATGAGCTGAGTTTCACGCTTAAAGGATATTAAAAAATAAAATTAATATTTTTTTAATGCAAAAAAAAAATTACACATTATTTCAGGCGCAATGTAACTTCAGATACTTGCATATCTTTAGACGCTTATTAGTAAAGATCATATCAGAGATTAGCGAGTCAGATTGTTTGACTGGAAAGAGGACAAATGTGAGAGAGTGAGGCAAAGAGGACTTAAAACTTCCTCACACCTGTCACAAGAGTGGACGCATCGGTTAAAGTACACATCTTCCAGTAGACTGGAGAAAGAACAAAGTAGCTGTTCCCAGCCATTTTGGAAAAAAAATGAATATCCAGGTCCATATTTGTCTGTATAACATTTGACTTGGAATTATTAAGAATCACTAAGAAAATAAATTTTAATAATGTGTAAGGCAACTATTGATTGTAGCAAACACAGTAAGAGGTTTACATGAGAAAAGATATTATCAAATTATATCAATAACTTTCACGACCAGAACAAATTAATGCATTTTGATTGGGGGATAAAGTCTTTCCACAGACCTTTATGGGGCGTGTATATGAGGCTCATTTATGAAGATTATGGTATGTCTTTCTTGCGGATTTCTAGCACATTTATAGGAAGACAGCAGTTTTCATGTTCCATTCCAGGGCTATTCAGCAATATTTTTAGACAAGGAAAATTGGCAGATGTGAGAAAATACTATCAAACTAATTGGTATCAGGCCTCTTCTTCCAGTTCCTGGTCTCTCTCCGGCCAGAAGGAAAACCCTGCTTTCTGTTCTTTGTAACTAAGACATGTTTTAAGTGAAAAAAAAGGAATAAGAAGGAGAATTAGTTGCAGAATCTCCGTTACAATATTTGAAGAATTTTTTTTCAAATTTGATTTTTGCCTCAAAAATTTTGTAATAGCATAGGACGCAAAACTTCAGGTCTTAAATTAATTATTATTAATATTATTATTATTATTATTATTATTATTATTATTATTATTATTATTATTGCATGCCAAGAAGGGAAAATATGTTAGAAAGAAATTAACTCTCCTGTACAGTCCAGTTTTCCAAAACGAAACAAATAATATGCTACATTATTTATATATATATATATATATATATATATATATATATATATATATATATATATATATATATAAACCTATTTGGATCGTATTTAAATCCCATAAGCCCATACTAGACATACAAATCAATAAATTGACACTTTAAATTTTCTCGCCTGAAGACATCAATGCTTAAATTTGCTTTAAATTTCAAACAGAATTCAAACAAAAACTCGAAACATTTACTTCCAAGTGAAATGGAGTTATTGAGGTACGGGGAAGAACAAAATGTAACTACATCGATTTCCCATTTCACTTTTAAAATATTGATCAGGGTCATCTCACACGTAAAACTTTAAAACATTCATTGAGAAAATTTCTCCAAATCAGCGTAAAGTTCAATAAACTACGAACCAAAATCGTCAGCACATTATCTCTTCCAAATTATCTGACGATGATTTTTTTTTCTTCTGCTTTTCGTAACACTTTTACTCGGTGAATATAATTTGTTTTTATTTTTTTTCTATTTCTTTTACCGGAAGAAATGGGTTTTTTCAACTTCAGATAATCTGTTTAATACCTTTTAAGCACTGAAAAAAATCGAGTGAATTTAATAGAAATGAGGTAACTTGTTTTGTTCCAGTTTTTTGCTGTGTTGTGATACATTACACATGGGCATTAAATGTAGAAAAATTAGTTTGTACTATGGTTGACTCGTAATGGTGATTATTAGTTTATATAAAACGAAAATGCTTTAAATTCAATATTACACAAGTGATTTGATGACCGGCTTTTAATTTATTAACTTAATTAAGCCCGTGAAAGTGGATTAAGTGCGATATATTTTCTAACAAACCTTACAAGAAATACAGTTGTTTCTAATTTATTTTAAATAAAATACAACCAGAAAATATATAGTTTGAGACTTTCATATTTTGTCTACACTTAATTCGAATAAAGGTTTAATTAGGTATAATGTTAGGGTAAAGTATCTTCACTACACATTATTGTAATAGTACAGAATATACAGTGTACTTCATCACAGTATAATTAGAGTATCATAAATATCGTCATTATCCTTCCACGTTACATATGTAAAATATACAGCTAGATAAATTTATAGTGTATATATATATATATATATATATATATATATATATATATATATATATTATATTATATATATATAAATATATATATAGAGAGAGAGAGAGAAATCTATTACATATAGATTTTCAGATAAATAGCGTGAATGATTAAATTTAAAATTGAGAAAAATAATTTTATATATGTACAGTGGAATCTCGATCTATCGTTTTTCAAGGGATCGACTGAACTGAACCATAAATGCGGGAAACGATAGATGGAGGAATATAACAATGCAATGTGATCGTTTGGACTGGGTGAAATAAACGACACATGTGGAAAAACGATGATTACAGGGAAAAATCGATCGAGATTCCGCTGTGTGTACGTACACACACACACACACATATATATATATATATATAAGATATTTCTTCGAAATCCCCATATAGCTAGTTCTGATGTGTTAAACAGTAATCTGCAGCAGATTAATCCTGATTTCCAACCCTCCATAGCATTTTAAAAATCTCTTTAAAATGTATTTTTCTCTTCCAAATAAAACCGTCTTACTCCGTTCACCTCATTACATACAGCGCTCGATTTTCAAAGTGTATCATTTACTCACTTACTTTTTACTTCTATGTTTTAAGTTATAGAGAATAAACATTTTAGGGGTCATATTAGAACAAAATGTTAAGGGACTTCATCCCCCTCACAAGGCCGTATGTTAATGAGCTCTAAAGCTCGGAGAGTGAAATGCTGTGCTAATGACTGTTACGGCCGGCAAGGACTTTATCGCCTCGCTTTGGGGGGATATCTACAAACAGTAATAATTTGGGGTCTTGAGCGTTTTTATGAGTTTATTTGTTGTTTCTGTGTGTTGAACATGCGATAGGACCGTAAGTTTTACTTCATCGTAAAATATACTTTTATTTGAAAAGAGATACCTGTATAGGGAATTCTGGTCGTATAAATTAATTTAATTTAGTTTTTTTTAATCTAGCGTATTTTTTTATTTTAAGTGTTTGAGATACTGAAGGCTATTAATAAAAGATTAATTATTAACATTATACCTATAATTAGGATGTTAATTTTGTATTTATATAGTATTATTTTGAAAATTTAAAAGGTATATATTCAATAGATTATAGCTTTGAAATTAATACGCTATACGTTTATAAATATATGTGATTACGGTCTTTACTATGAAAAGAAATAACGATAATAATTAAATTAAATCCTTTCAATTTGTGAATACCAATCCTTAGCTTTTTAACTTAAACAAGCACATTTCACTTGTATTGAAACTGCAGTAAAGTTAGAAAAATGACTTTCAAAAATATTTTTAACCTGTTTTATGAAAATAATGGAAAGTGAAAGGATTTTATAGGTATTTATAACTTCATACATAATTTAACCTTGAATTTAAAATCCAGGAGTAATATAATATTACGGATATTTCCATGGCTTTAACTTCAAGTCTATTACAAAACATTACCTAAAATAAAATTTTCAGTTGTAAAGGCATTTACAAAATTTTTTTAAATGTTTATTCTCTTTCGTTTTTAACTGACAATTCATTGTACTTAAGAAGAAATAGTTTTCAGCAGAAAAGGCTTCTAAACAAAGGACATCGTTAATAATATTTAATAATGTCTTTTGTCAGTAATAAAACTGTAAAACTATTATCAGTAATAAAACATGATATTTAAACAGAGATTTTATAAATGATCACAAAAATAACGAAACGTAAATAATATAGTAAATAATATTTTATTAAATGAAGTTACTTATTTTTAAATTTATCAAAAAAAATTTGAAATGATATGTAATCGTAATATTTTAATTGTAATATTTAATTATTAATGTAATTGCAATATTTATTGTTGATAATGTAATTGTAATATTTTAATAAATGTCAAAAAAATAACATATATTGAGGAATAAATCGTTAATTTATTCACAAGTATTAAATTATTTATTCCTCAACACAATATCCAGAAAGTTACATCAGAATTTTTATTAGAGCAAAAACTTTTACAGATGCAAAAGTCTATAACAATTTTATCGGAAATAATTCTAGGAAACTTGTAAATGACATTTAATTCTCATCTCAGAACAATGACAAAAAATATTTCACAAGGCATGGTGCAATTTACATGCCATGTTGAATGGCATGTAAATTGTTAAATTCATAATGAATTGAAATAGCGTATTTTTCTTAATCTTTTACATTGCTAAAAAAATTATACAACTTTTTTTTAGTGAAAGTTCTTCAAGAAAATAGTACTAGAAGGCATATGAACATTTCACTTTTATCTGAAAGCGAACTTGTTCATTCCCGAGCTTTTTTCTAAACTCTCACGTTGAGTTACACTCAAGGAAACTAGCTCGACATCTTGTAAAGTTATTTATGAATACCATTTATAATTCCATCTAAAAAGAGCTTATTTAACCCCCATTCAGCACCACTCTGACGACATTCGGCGAACGTAACTTGCGAGTCGACTTTGATGAACTGCGGAAGCTGGGCGTTACTCCTTTTCGGGCTAAATTTACGTACAGCCCCCGTGCGGCGAACCCCATTTCAAAGGCTCATTTGAATTGCAAATGAGCAACCGGCGGTGGCACAAACATACACACGCACACATACATACACACACACACAAACATGCACTCGACGAACTTTACCTCGTGTAACCCCTTCTCACCTCGGGTTGCGATGACGCAAGAGCCCATCCCCCCTCCCCCGCGGATTAATAAAAAGGAAAGAGATACGCAAATTTTGCATAAATTTTCTACTGGTTTACGAAGACGCGGGCAAGCGATGGAGAGCGTATTTATTCATATATATTCTCATTTTTATGTGTATGACGTTCTTTTTTTTATTTTTATTTTGCATCTCTCTGTGTATGGGAAATTGAGCATTATAATGACGCTGGCAAATTTCGTGACACAGCGTTTTCTTATGTCCGGGGAGAAATTTTTCTAGGAAGGAATGAAAATCTAGAGAGGAATATGCTCTTCAAATTCATATTTGGAAACGAATGCATGAATAAATCGAGATGAATGGAGTTTAACTTCCGCTTAATCGTAGTTTTTCAGTACAAGGTTGTCAAAATATAAATAAAACTAATGCTTTGTATAAACGACAACCTAAGATAAGGATACAATTTTCACGTATGCACCATCTACCTATTTTTTAACATACCTATTCCGAACAATGTATGAATAAATGAACTCATACACACACACACACACACAAACACACACACACACATATATATATATATATATATATATATATATATATATATGTGTGTGTGTGTGTGTGTGTGTGTGTGTGTGTGTGTGTGTAAGTAATAAATAATAATAATTTTAATCAAGTTATAATAATAAATAATAATACAATATTAAGTTTGGTCTATATGTCCATTACCACTGTCTCCTTAGTAGTCTGCGTTTATGTATCCTTTAACTCCATGGATACAAGGTTTGTGACGTCAGTCTCCTTGCGGTTGAATAATCTTAACTTCAACATTATCTAACACCAGGCTTGGTGTAGTTTGTTTGGACAGCATCATTTCTTCTGGTTTCATAAGGATTGTTAGTGTCTAGGTATGTTTATTGAATTGATCATACCTATCAGAAACAATCCATTTGTTTTTAGACAGTATCGGCACCGCTGATGAAGAGATGATGTCAAAAACCTATTAATTTCATATCTTTCCACGTTTTTAGTTTCACACTGCATTGTTTAATATAGCTTATGCTGTATTTTTCACTTTCAACTTTGTCTTATATATATATATATATATATATACATACATACATACACACATGCATTCATATGTACATACATAAGCACATATATATGAATATTTCAATATTGAATGTTAAGTACCTCTCACTATGAAGTAAATATTGTTTGTATATGAGTTTTGTCTTTCGTTATATATGAACTGAGCGTGAATGTTATAACTGGGCATGAATAGGTGTTTTATTTTTATTTATATAAGAATTATATATAAAGTTAAGTATGTATAAATTTCAAAATACCCAGATCAAAATTTTGGCTCCAGTACTAAATAAACCTTAACAAATACTTAATTGAAAATATCAAACGTTTTACAGCTTGTTTAATATACCTACCACTATTGGAAATGCAATTATCAGTTTGTATTAGATAAATAATATTTTACACTTTCGAAACTATTGTAAGTTGGTAATAGCATTAATTTAGAAGTTAGTTTTTAATAATATTTCATCCATCAGACTTTTTTTTCCTTTTTTTATCTATTTATTTCGTTTAGGGCGTAAAATATTTTAATATTACTAGAGTGCAATGGACAAATCTAGAGTTCAATTAGATATTATATCCAGCATATTTTCTTGCTCGTATGATGAACATTTATCCCACATTGTCCTCGTGGTAAATATATAACAGCTGAAATGTGAAAGTTCGGTTACTGATATTCGAGAGAAAAATTAACGCAAAATTTGTTTAATTAATAGTTTTCAGTTCTCCGTGTCAGGTTCTAGAGAAGCACCCGTTATACACAGTTTTCAAATGTATATGAAAACTTTAAGCTCATTAAGCTTTAGTTTATATTAAACAAAAGAACTCAATGTCTCCTTGTGTAAGAGTTTGTCAGTTAGATAATTAAATAGTACATTTATTCATTTCTCCAGAACACTATTTAGAGGACAATGGAAAAAGATAAAAAAATAATTATTTTTTGAGTTAAATGAAAACATTTTAAGGGATAAAATGGGAAAATTTAAACACTTTCTGAGCAGTTAATATTTTAATCTTAAAACTAGTTTGTACCTGTCAAAACATGACAGCTAGATAGTAAATAAATGTACTAAAACACAAATTATACTCCACATATCATTACCAAGTGCTGAAAATCATAATAATACGCAGAAACAAATTAATGTGTTTAAACGGCCTTGTGCTTAGTGAGTACCTAAAGCCAGATTTTAAAATGTCACTGAGCATGCGCAGAAAGCAATTTTTTTTAAATTGTAAATTATCTCTAATTAAACAGCGCGAAATAAACTATTTCCACGAGGTTTAATCTTATATTTCACAAACATAATTCTCATAATATTAAAAATAGCAGAGAGAGATCTACAGAGACTCCTCAGAATAAACGTGTTTATCATTGAAACATGTCACTGAGCATGCGCAGAAACAGTGAGTTTCTGAAGAAAGATTTAAACATGCCACTTAGCATGCGCAGAAATCAATTTTTAATTGTAAATTATCGCTAATTTATAGAAATTGCGGTTACAAAAACCGAATTTGACAAATCTACAGATTACAATCTTTTGTTTAAGACTAAAATAAAGTAAATTGATGCAGTAGTTTTCTCTCATGGACTGCCCAAAAAGTCGGCTTAGCAACTTAAATATATAGATAATAGATGTAAATATTTAAGTGTACTAAATAAATTTTCATATGCATTACATTCTTCGAAATATTTTAGATTTTCATGAACGAAGTTCTTTTATCCCTCGGATGCTTTCACTTGGAACTTATTTGCCAAAAGAAGACAAAAAATTTACCATTTGGATAATTTGCCTTATGAGATACAGATATAGTTGTTTATCGTGACTACTTGCAGCAAATTTACATCATCTTATAATGAGAACTGACTCGCAGATCAATCTATGGACATAATTACATGTTTTCCTATTTGGGGAATGTACTTGAAGGTCATACGCATGATGATTAATTTCCTCGTAGTGAAACTAAAAACAGAAAATTCAATTTGCATTTAGTGAGGCTTTTAGTCAGAGTGGTAAGCTTTACTTATGGTACTACCCCAAATGGTATTTAAGCTTGTCCTGAAGGAATTGAAAGAAGATCTACTTAAATATGAAGATTTGTTTTGTATGTAGTGACTTACTTGGCACTCATTCGCCTGAGGGTGGCATATCTTATTACAGAGAATTTTAACATATGATCTACATACAAGTGAGATTACGAAAGGATATTTTGTATGCGCAATGAAAGTTACATGTTGTATTTATTAATACCTCTAGGGGCTCATTTACGAATGTTGATAAATATAAAGATAGAAAACTATGAATTTATGTTTGTAAAGCTATGTATTGTGTTTCGTTATTTAATCTGAGCATAATTTGTCCCTTGGAAAATCCCTAGTTTTCTGATCGGAGAACTAAATGTAGATGCACCTTCGTCCTCAAGTTTGCATTGAGTAAAAGTACAATTCTGGAATTAATATTTTAGTTTATATTTAAAACAGGACAACTGAAACTTTTACTTAAATCATTTAATTCTAAAAAAAATTAACATAAAGTTCTACAAGCATACAACTGAAATTAACATTTCGCACTTTATGTACACAGCCTAATCACACTTGTCTCCTTGGACTATATAAAGCAGGGGTTCAAGAGAGATATTTCCGTCTCTCCGTAGAAAGATCTTGCGTCATATCAACGCTAAAGAATACCTCAAACTGTCCGTTACGGGCCATATACCCGCAAACAGATAAAAGTTAGTACATGAAGAAAACTTCATTCGTCTCTTAAATTTCAATTTCCACCTGCCCCCTGGCTCGCAGTCCCCCCCCCCCCTTTCCAACTTCCTTGGCATGTAAATCAAAAATCCCTCATTCGTCTAGAAGAGGAAAACGAGCTAACAAAACGCTAACGTTCGTCGCAAACGAGTGTCGTTAATTCGAATCGTTAGGTGTGCCCGAATGCGGGCCCTAGAAGGTGGAGGCCGGGGGTCCACCACTTCCTAAATCTCCCGACGGAAAATGTTTAACGCAGAGATAGTATAGATAACTCCAAGTCGGAGATGATTAGCAGCAGGACACGATGATGACTTTATTTGTGTGCGAGAGAGTACACCGAGTGTGAGCCGGGCATTAGGTAAAAATGGCGAACATTGAAATGCCGGGGGACGACATAAAGCTGCGTATAATTTGTTTAGAGGGAGAAACGAGGAGTGGCATTTGCTGAAACAGACAAATTTTTCAGGCGAATCATAATCGTACATTTCTCTTAAGCGTCACGAGTCGAATGTTGATTCCAACGTAATAATTTATTTTTAGGACTTATCTAATATGTCGGTTTGGTTCGAAAGTATGCTTAAAATTCACGATTGATAATAGGGATATTGTTTAAAAGACCCCAGCAAAATGTTAATAATATGGGTATATTATACGGTGTCTGACTGAAGCCTTATGAGATGGTAATAACTTCACACAACTACTATATTAAACTTTTATATGGAATAAGCTACTGTGTCTCATACGTTAGTGAAAAAATCGTGATTTCAAATTTGAATCACAATTACGATTTTACAATTGAGAGTTTCTACATAGGAATTTCACACACACACGCGCGCATACAAGCATGAATGAGATTATTTTCATTCAGGAAAATACTATAAGTCAAAAACATATAAACCTTTTTTACTAGCTAAAATTTTAAACTTTGTAAAACAAATTAATGCATTCTCACAAGCAAAGTTGTGAGACTTGCTCATACATGTTAAGGAAATATTTGTTCAGAAAATATAAAATATTAAATTACAATTCAGTCGTTTTACCGTGTTTTACCGTATTTTTTTTTTTACTCAGCTAAACACTACAAAGTTTCACGTTTATTACGGACGAAAAAATATATTTATCTTTACTCTCTGAAGATGCCAATATTAGCAAAATCAACTTTGGATTAATACAGATCTTTAAAAAATGCTGTAGCTCTAAATATAGAAAAAAGATGTCTAGCGTTCATATCAACCTGTTCCAGTGATTCTAATTTAAACAATAATATTCATTTCATGTTATGATGAAATATAAGTATCTTTCATAATGTCTTTTTTTACAGTGACTGCCTCCTCGTGTATTTTATTAAGTCTGAAATAAACAAGGATTTTTTTCTCGCGATTAAAAGGATTAATTTGTCATGAAAATGTTAAAATGATGCAAACAAATTTTGTGGGGAATTCATTAAAATGCATGTATAATTTATATGTATCTAATATAAAATACAGTCGAACCCCATTCTAGCAAACCCGGTATATAGCGAACTCAGGGATATAACGAACGAAAACTTTGGTCCCGTCGTTTTCCTACTATACGTAATTTAATTAGTATTGTGTCAGTTTAATGTAAACGATTTTAGTCGATTTAATTCATTAATTATAATTTTTAATAGATTTTATCATTTTTAATACATCATTATTGAATTCACATTGTAACTAATAAGTCATACACTTTGTGAACTCTAGCATTTTTCTTAACGATTCGGATATAGCAAACCATCGGATAAAGCGAACAAAACCTTTGGTCCCTTGAAGTTCATTATAACAGGGTTCGACTGTATATTCTTACTTATGGAACATATTGCTAAAATTAGTTATGTATATCTCTCATCCCATTAATATCAGTACTAATTATCCTTTCATCTGGGACACACAAAAAACACTTGTTATTTCAGCCATTAAAATACAGTGTTAAATATTTAATAAATATAATCAGAAGGGGTTCGACTGTATATTCTTCCTTATGGAACATATTGCTAAAATTATTTATGTATATCTCTCATCCCATTAATATCAGTACTAATTATTCTTTCATCTGGGACACACAAAAAACACTTGTTATTTCAGCCATTAAAATACAGTGTTGAATATTTAATAAATATAATCAGAATAATGCTACTGTTGTAGTTTATTAAATGAATTCACCACAAAAAATATTTGCGTCATACTAAGATTTGACCGACCACTAAATCATTTTATTTGCGAGAAAAAATCCTCGTTTATTTCAGGCTTGATAAAATACATGAATACAGTCGCTGTAAAAAAAAAATCTTCAAGGATACTAATACGGTACATTACAACATGAACTGGGTATTATTGTTTAAATTAGCATCATTCGAGCATGTTGATATGACCGTTAGACGTCCTACCGGATGATGACCAAATGGCTAGGGCCGTGGCTTTCAGAACTAGAGTCTGAGGGTTCGAATCCCACTATTGTACGTTTGTAGCAGTTCGAAATCGGCTTTAAGCAGTAGGTCCCGGTGTAATTAGCCCTCGTGTAGCACAAAATGACCGCAGCGCTCTAAACCAACAAACAGTTAGACATCCTTTTGTTTATTAACTATTAAAAAATTCTCATTGATGTGGGCAATAAAAGTAAACAATAATTAATTTTTTTAAATGTGCTGGAGTTCAAAATTACATTAATAAAATTTAACACAATTTTAAAAACAAACGCTGCTAATGTAATTTATTGTTATTTCATTTAAAAGAGCTAAAGTTAAATATATTTCGAGCGAAAATATAGATTCCGGACTCTTAACCCCTCTACCTATTTTTTTTGTAGCGGCCGGTAGTCACCACTTCTAGGCAATATGTTGACGGTCCCTAGTTCTTCGTTGCGTCGGGTGGAGACAAAAGGGTTAATTACTCGGTTAACAGCTCGCGAAATCGTCGTAGTCAATCTGTTCTTCTTTCCACGCCAATTAATAGGGGCCTCACAATGCCTTCTTTTCCCCCTTTTGTCCGGACACATACACGCATACATACAGTTTCGAAAATTTTCTCCGAAAATTTTATTATTATCGTGTAATGTTCTGTCGCGGAACAAAGACGGATGAATTAATGGCCGTCGAGTGTTGAAATTGTCATCCGCTATCTGATGCAGAAAAATCGCGCCTTTATTTTCTAAAACGAGGCGCAATCTTTTCCCTTCAATTTATTTGATTCGGCCTTAATGGGGGGATGGTTAATACGGGAAAGTTTAACAAGTTCGGATAGTCACACGTTTCATTAAAAATCAAACGATTGGGTTTTCTGATGCTGGAATTTGTTTCGGTGAGCAGTTTCAACTTAAACTGGTTTGGGTCTCGGCTCTGGGAAGTACTTCTATAGCGAATGTGCCAGGATTTGGAATGCGTCTGTAGTTTGCTAAACGCAGGGAGCGGAAATTATTTTAGATTCTCTGTCGGATTACCACAACTAAGGCATTAGGCATTCCAGAAAGCATCTGCGCAAAAGGTTTCTCCAGAAAAGAAGGATTCCCGAATTATTAAAATCCCCCTGCTAAATTCTAGAGCTGAGAAGTGGGCAGAAAGATATAAAATTTCAACAAATGTACAATCAAGCTAAGTCAAATGTCTGGAGTTGTCAAGGAAAAGTATGAGTGTGGTAAATTATTCTAATGGTTTATTTATAAATAAACGCAAAGGGCTTCTTAACATGGTCTGAATTTTTAACAAAGCTTTAATGTTTACGTATTCGTTCAGAAACACTTGAAGTGACATTGCAAAACTGGCTGCCTAGGTTATACAGTTCAATTTTCTCCCTCAAGGATCATCCAGGATACCAAAACTACAAGTTTTGTTCCTTGATTTCTGGAATTTGTTTTAAAGTTATACATTTAATAAAATGTTTCCCATTATTCAAATTGAAGGCCATTTTCTTCAGTGCAGTTCATTTATTTTTTAATCTATTATAAAAATAGGGTGTAAAATCATTTCCTTTTAGAAGTTTTTAAAACCATGTAAACCATAAAGAAAATTTAGAACATAATTAACAATATTTACCAAAAGCCTCGTTTAGTTACTCCTATGTTCAGTTGCTGAATTTCTTTTAAACTAAATTATAATCGGTTGCCATGTATTTAAAAATTATTTATGCAAACTTTGTGAAGAATTTCATCTAACATATTTATCTTCTTGTGTTTCATGAACACTAATAAACCTATCATATAAAATTAATGTGCACATTAAGTAGGCTCTAGCATTCTTTAATTTTTAAACTAACTTTATTGCCAGAGCTTAGTTCATTTTTAACTATTTTTGACTCAAGTCTTGCATTTTTCCTTAAATTCATCAGCAATAAAAACTGAAGTAAAACCATCAGCAGCTTGCAGTTGGAAAAGGTATATCATCATGAACAATCTCCGTTATTCTTATCTTTATAACTGACATGTGTCAGTCCTGCATAACAAAGATTTCTACCCCATTAAACGGATAAGAACGAATAAAAAATATTACGTTCTCATACCTTATCAAACGCTTACGATTACTGTTAAAAATATTTTCGACATGCCTTTCACTACAACTCTCTACTCTCATTGTGTAGTTTCTTTACTCAGTTAAAACAAATGAAGCTCACAAACTGAACCTTAACTATTATTAAACTCTAGTAACAAGAAATATTTCGAATAAATCAATTTTCTGTTTTCATTAGTGACTGTTTATTTCAAAAACTAAAAGTTATTGTATAAAATATTAGCCACATCCTCCTTTTAGACTGCACTAACTAATTTTGAAGCATTCGGTTACCTGCAAACAGAATTTCTTAGGGTTCATGATAAAGTTAATACATTTTATTTTTTCGACATGAATGTTGTGCGTTTATTTTACACTACCGCTTTGAAGTAATACAGGAAAAATTATTGAATTTTAGTTGACACTGTCAGTTTAAAAAGAATAAGTTTCTATAGTCGTTTCAGTCGTCTTGTAGCTATAACTTTACGTAATTTGTTTTTGCTAGGAAAGACCATTTGAATGAAACCCTTGATGAACAGCCCTCATTTTAATTTTATCATTTCAGACTCCATTTATTCATTTAATTATATAATGTTTTTGGCATATGAATGACCCGGCATGTTTTGGTACTAAAGTCCCGTTTTTTTCTTTTCGTTGCAGCTGAAGCTGAATTGCTGCAGGACACCCTAACATGCGGTTCCTGCCAGAAGGTGTTCGTCCTTTCGGAGATCGTCAAGTTCATCCAGCACAAGGTACATAGCTGCAACAAGGAGAACTCAAACTTCATCATCGTTGAAGATGGCTCTAGACCAGACTTCGATGATGAAGAGGACCCTCCGGCAGGGCCCCTCGTCTCGAGGGTGCCCAGTATATCGGCCCCCATCTGCAACAGGAAGGGCTTACACCACCAACACCACCACCTTCACCGGAATCGAAACCGAACGGACAAACCGGTTACGCCCGGATTAAGGTTTGATGGTGCCACTGGACTGCAAGGCAATGATACTCCTTTAGACGCAACCACAGACCGTTTTTTAAGTAAAAAAGAATGCGAAGAGGAGAAGAAAGTGACCAAAGAAGAGCCAGTGGTCAAGCAGGAGGTGAAAGATCCTTCGTTGAGGGCCAGTCCAAAGATTATGGTGAACGCTTATACAAATACCATAATTACGGGTAAGTCGTTGTAAAGATTCTTATATTTTCTATGTAAACGAATTTTTTCACCAAAAGTGTTTAAGAATTAAGCATTTTAAACCGTTAATTCAAAGATCTTAGATTTTAGACCTTTATGTGAGTACTCTTAGGGACAAATAATTCTTAAAATTCTGTCAACTTAAAATTTAACATCCTATTCATACTAACTTATCAGGAATGTAGAAGTCGAAGTGTAAATTAATGAAGTCAGAAAAAAGGTTCTCCATTAAAGTTAAAAAGGAATATATATATATATATATATATATATATATATATATATATATATATATATATATATATATAAATTCGCTACGAGTACTTTTTATTTTGAAAAATAAGGAAATGCGAATTTCGAGAGTTGTTTTAGAAATGTTTGATTTTCAATTTCACTATTTCATCACTACATCTTATAAATTTCCTAAGGAATGTTACCGCTGTGTTTAGAGTAAAGCCCATTGATATAAATATATGTTCGGGTCAGTTTTCAATATTATTCTGCACATACGAAATGAGGCTGAAGTGGGGCTACTAAGTGCAAACAGGTTAGTAGAGGTACTTTTTATAGTGTATATTTGAAACACGAATTCTTACAAAAAATTTATAAACATGAAAAGAAAAAGAGTTTTAAAATGTGAAACATTCTTTTAAAATAAAAAAAATATTCACACTTTATCAATATTTTTTGTTAAAATACGGATTTTAAACAACTTCAATCAGTTAACAATAAATTGCATATTTTCTCATTTTAAGGTTATATTTTATTAACTTCATTTCTAACTTTTTTTTTCTTACAAATCCTACTAGGAGGAAGCCTCAATTCAATGTATAATTTATAAAATATATATTTAAAGCATACTTATAAACATGGGTGCAATAAATTTTAAGCCATTCAAAATTAAATATTCGAACTTTCCTAAAAATATAACGATCAAAAATGCACTCATATAGGAATTAAAATTTATATTCAAAATAGAGTAAAATTTTGGAGACATGATATGAAACCGTGATTAAAAATTCAAACTTTTGCATAGAACAGTTACAACAATTGTAATTTTCATGTATAATAATTCAAATTACATAAGAAAAAATAAAAATAACAGTGCGTGTCAATTTTATTTATGAAAGAAAAATAAACAAGGGTTTACCGCATTCTTCAGAGAAAAGTTAAAAATTAAGTATAATGTTCGAAAGCCTTTTTTTCTAGACCGAAAAGACCTTGGAAAAATACAAAAACACTCTTTTTGTAAAATTTCAAGGCATTGTCACTTCTACGGAGAGTTATGAATAAGTATGGCTAATTATTCTAATTTTGCCTTTTGCTTTTAATACAATTCTGGTTCTTTTTTAAAAAATCATGCAGAAAGAAATAAAGCTGAGAAGAGCGAACCAAAGTCTGTCATTTTTTAAACTTTATAAAAGTAACTGAAAAAGTTATGTTTAGTTGTTAATAAACATGTCAAAAGTGATTTCAAATGTCTTTCGTGAAACACACACCTAAAAGCTTTATGACAATCATCAAACGTAGCTTTATTTTTTTTTCTCAAAAGACTCTATATACTGGTTTTATTTTTATTTGAAGACTGTTTCAAAAGTATTTTATTTAATGTTTCAAATTTTACAAAACTTTTTTGAAGCCGAATTCTTTCAGAAGTTTTTGGTTTCCTGGTCAAACCTCTAAGGGGCATATTTAAGAGCAAAACATGCCTTTTTGTAGGATATTCCAGGCTAAAATCTCTATGAACCGTCTGATGCAATTATACTCATTGTGAAGTTAATTATACAAGTCATTTTAATTTTCTGGGTTTTTTTATGAATGTGGCCCATAATATGAATATCCATGCAAAAGGGATCTCTGAAAGCATACCATCGCACAAAAGATTTTTCGTCGTCAGAAGAAAAAAAAACTCGGCTCCAAAAAGCTCGCTAATATTTAATTAGTTCAGAACTACCGTCAAACAATATAAAAATCACTCAAACCCTAAGCGTATCAAAAAAAGAAGAAAAACCATTTTACTGGCTTATTATCGCTCATAATTTTTCTTAATTGGATATATTTGATTGCATCTCGGTAACGGATGAGGGAAAGTATGCGTATTTTGAAAAGTAAAATCATGATGCTCTTTTTTATTTTAATGCATGGCTTGAACATTTCTCATGGGAATCTTAACACAGCCTGACATGAATTTTTTATTTCAATCTAAATTTTCATATACTAATAGATATTATCTGGTAAATGTATTATTATATAGATAAATAAGATATTACTTATTTCTACTTGTAACTATGATGGTGAAAATGCCAAGTGCTTGACTCTTGGTCATTGACCTTGGTCATTTACTTAAATACACTTCATGTGCAGATGGCATAGGAATTAAATCAGAGCCTTGGTTTTATTTTAGTATAACTCTCATATATTTGAGTTATTATTAAATAAAATTCGATAGCTATATCATTATATAATAAGTTACACTGTTACATAATTGACATGCGATTTTTCTTTATGCTTGTATCTTGGTCAACCAACATAAGGAATATAGCAGAGTTTAGCATTAATATTTTTATTTTCTATAAAATGTTCAAATGTATAATATTGGTAATATCTTATAAATATTTTATTAGATACATAAGAAGTTACCTCTTGTTACTTAAATGAATGTCTTGAACAATTGTCCTTTACTCTTAAAATTTACAATTCTTATATCTTCAATTTAAATTGTTTAGCTTTTTTTGGATTCATTAGACCGATATTACCAGATTATATAATTACGTAAAATATTATACATTTTTTATATAAACCTCTCTCGTAATCATATCCACGATAATGGAGCTTAAAATTACTATTTATTTCAAAATTTACTTTTATTTCAAAATAAAACCTCCGTGCATTTTAAATACTTTTCGCAGATAGATTTATTATAAGATAGATAAATGTTATATTTTTAATTTAATTTGAAGTTTTTCTGTGTGTTTTAGATAAGTTATATTTTTTAGACATATAATATCTGACAGATATAGTATTTGAGAATAAAATATTATTTCATTTCACTTAAAGGAAAAAAAAAAGAAATAGCTCCTATATAGAGATTTTTTTAAAAACTCACTATTAATATTTTTGTTTTAAAATTAATTTTGACCGTTTATTTTAGATAAAATTTGATATCACTGGTTAGATATGTTTTAGTCATATCTACCATATAATTAGAAAAATTAGATGTTTTTTACTTTTACTTGGCCGTAAAACGACTCAATCTTTGCCACACTCTTTAACTCTTGTTTTAGTTTCCTCCTTAAAATAAGTCTGCTAACCAATAAGGAAACCCGTTATGTTTCACTATAAGGGAGCGTGTTAGTAGTAACAATAATTAACTTAATAGCAGATTTGGTATCACTAAAGACATGACATTGCAATAGTCTCTGACCGTATAAGGAAGTATGTATTATTTGAGTTTTATATGGGTATTATGAACTCTTTAAATCACGTATATCGAAGTCACTGAACTCCTTAATTAATCCGATTAGTTTGAGCGTCTACTTCTTTATTATAGCCATTTTAAACACTTTTCTACCTTTCAGGACTTGATTGCTTCAGTGCGTATTTAGAGGTTACAATTCGTGTGAGAGCATGCTATTGTCAAAGCCGCTTGCATATGCAGGGATTTTTTTTTTACTATTGCTTTTCTCTCTATACAATTTATACTTTAATTTGAGGAATTATATAGTACCAAAGATGAGGTTTTTTTTTCGGAAAGCAAGGGCTATAGTGCCCTCTTGTTTTGTCTGTTTTTTTCAAAAGTGCTGTGATTGGTCAGGGGGAAAAGAGACTAAGACCCACGACGTAAGACTATTGAGAGGCAGAAAACAGTTGTTATATTGCTTAAAATTACTTTTTATTCGTCTTTTTTCAAAAATAAGGGGTTCAAATCTAGAACCCTGTCCAGAGTCTTACAAAAGTAAGTTACGTCACTAGATTTCCAGTTACAATAAATCCTTGCTAAGGTATTATATCATTCGTATTGAATATTTTTTAGCTTAAAGTCAGTAGTTAATTAAATTAATAGAGTGTTAATATCTCATTTCCTCCCCCGAAGAAGCTTTCGGATTTACAAAATAATCCTTCTCCCCTTTAAAAAAAAAAACCCCACGAAATCTCATGTTATTAGCGAACCTATTGAAAACAGCTTTCGAAAATGAGCCTTAACAGACTCGTAAACGATCCGACAGAGTTATTTCTACGAGTCGACGAAAATGGGGAAACTAGAGAAAACGCATTTAAGACAGGGGTTCGTGCCATTAATGGTACCCCATAAATATTAGGGATACCTTATTTTCAGGATCCTGACACAAAGATCGCTTCATACTGAAATGAGGACGAACGAGAAAGTGGAGGCAGATCGTTTTGGATTTTAAAAAAAATAAGGGACATTCTTTTTGAGAACAAGAAATATCTGATTTGTAGGCTTAGAGCGATCTTCTTTCGATTAGTACTAATATCAGATATTATAATCATATTTAACAATTTTGAGAATTATTCTTGACTAAGATCTAGAAAGAAAATTAAAAAACGGTATTTATAAACCTCAAATTCATGGTAAAAAACTCACGTTTGGTTGCAAGTATTTTCATTAATTGCTCCAAATTTATAAATTATTTTTTGTATAGTCTTAACTTATTAAAAGTTTTATTAGATTTCTTATCAAGATGAGATAATTTATGTTTCAAAATTTCTTCGAAACCATTTCAAAGATGCTTTTAGTTTTATTATAAATAATATCAGGCTGATGAATTCAAAATCATTCAAACCGTTACGTAGAAGAAAAGCTGATTTATCTTAATGTATAAGCGATTAAAAACTATTTAGTTTCACTTAAAAGAAAAGTTTTGAATTATTTAACATACATCTATGTAATGTTACTTTATAAACTACAATAATAGTGGTCTGAAAGCTGATTTTACCCCTGAAAGTATTATTTTTAAGCTTTCCTAGTGAAATAAGTATTACTTATGGACAAAGATAGGAATTTTTACAAGGAAACAATTGGATGACCTACACGAGAATTCTTAAGCAAAGAATATCGGAAATATCCTCTCAACTTAAGTATTGTAACATACGGGTGACTGCGTGTATGACAGTGTGCGAGCGTTTCTAAGTGTGTTGTGTCTAATACCTAAGCTTCTATTTTCTCAACTATATTTTCGCCTTGTAGTATAAATTATTCCATTAAACTTATATGTATATATTCTTTGATCAAACCTCCATTAGAGCTTTCCCGTTTACAATTTTGTTTAAACGAAATCCATAATCTCAGGCTTTTTTTTACTGTTACTCGAAGATATCTCCTTTTTTGTTTGCCCGTCAAGAATCTTGTGGCAAGCATATTTGCATAGTCTCCTTTTTTCCACCCTGTCATGTGATTTACCTGTACTGTGTACATGTTATGAGTTCTCAAACTCAAGGATCTGATGTTTGGCAACGGATTCTGTCAACGGATTACAACATGTAAAAAATTCGAAGTGTTATCTGTAAAATTCTGCTTTCTCAAAGTCAACGGTTTCGATTCACATTGACGGCATCAGTAGGCCCCGTTCTAATTAAACCTTGTGTGGCATAAGATGACCGTAACATTCTCAACCAACCACCAACTTACCCACCTTCTGCAGTTTCAAGAAACTCAAATTGTTTTTTTACCACAAGTATTTATTGCTTTCAGATTGCAAGAACTCTGCAAGAGCAGTTAACCAAAGTCAAATTCCTAAAAAGATGAACATTTTAATTGGGGTGTTAACTCTCAAATGTAGAACCTTTATTCAAAAACTGGATATAGTAACAACGAGAGATATCGCTAATTACAGATGTCAGAACTTTTGTAACTCCATTAAAAGTCAGAACTCCATTAATAGTCTCTCTATTTTTTAATGAAGACAAAACCCTCGGTAATAAAATAATTTTTCAAGTAAATATTTTAGTAAATACAGTCGAACGTCCATATATCGAAGTAGCAAATTGCCGGAAAAAATTTGATATATAGAAATTTCGATATATAGAATTGAGCTTAATTTTATCATAATTCTTCTAAAATAAATTAAAGCTAATTTTCGTATACGAAACTCCATTTCTAATTTATATGCGAATCCCATTAAATGAAAGTTAATAACTAAAAAATTAATTAATATGAAAGATTTATTGAGTACTAGTACATACCTTTAAAAAAAAATAATCCAGACAGTGGTTACAATGATCACAGTTACATTCTTTAAAAAAAAAACTATGAATATCTTGCTGAACAGCCAGTTTTGCAGCAATTTTATTCAGTCCACTAAAAAACTTAATCAAGGACATTTTCCACGAATTGAAGTCCACGACATATTGTTTCAAATGCCAAAAATTGGGCGATTTTATTCTAAAGTGGAATAAAATCTCCCAATTTGTCTTGAAAAAATTTCGATATATAGAGATTTTTTCGATATATAGAAACAATTTTTCTATGTAATGAACACGGAGATTTGCTAAGAGTTCGATATATAGAAAATTTCGATATGTGGAAGTTCAATATATGGAGGTTCGACTGTAATTACATAAATAATTTATATCTGAAAATTTTAAGCATTCATAAGTATCAACCCATATTACTTGCAGATTTATGTAACTGGAATAAAAATAATTCATGAAAAAAACTTTTAAGTGGTCTGTTCTGTTCCCTTTTACTAAAAAAATTATCTTAAATCTGTTGGTCGAAGCTTTTTATTTCCATAAGAAATGTTTTCAGCCTCAGATAACCATAAAAATTTTGAGAGAGATGAACGGAAAAAATATTTTCTCACAAAAGGGGGGGTAGCTCGACAAGGAAAGTATCCGTTTCGAGACAAGATTATTCCCTTTCAGTTTCTAGTCCTGGCAGAAATTCGTCATAAACTTTGACTAAGAATTGATTTCGGCACTAATATTAATAGTCCACTATAAATCTAGCATTCATTTCACTGAAAATAAAGTTTTTAGAACTAAAGCTTAGTAAGACAAGCAACAGAGAGAATCTAAAGTACAGTTTTTACCATCTTTCTAGCTTAAACAGTTAATAATAATTAATAATATAAATAACTGAAACATAGTAAAATTCTAATAGTTAAAATGCACATTAAAATTCCTATTCCGAATTTTTTTAAAATTTTTAGTATTATTTACGAATTTTTAGTATTATTTAGTATATTTACGAAGTTAAAAAAAATCATATTTCGAGGCATCCTAAACATGTAGGATTATCTAAGCGTTTTTAAAAAGTGTAGATTTTTCCTGTCGGTGATGAAATTGCTTCTCTTCTTATGAAACAATATGATATGCAATATCTCTATGCAATAGGTCAGTGAGTTCTTATATCTTAAATTTCGTATAAAATATTTACTGAATTTATACATTATGACGTATTTAGCTCCGTTTACAAATTTTTCATAATCCATATGAAAATATTTACTGTTTTACGATTTTACGCTCGTAAATCATTTTCTCTGGTTTTTATTATTATTTTTATTTTTTTACTTTTTTCTACTTTTTTTTACTGATTGGGGCAAGCCAGCCACTTCAATTCTCCATAGTAAAATTTCTATTTCTAATGCTCATTTCTTTTTTCTTTACATTTACCTTTAAAATCTTTAGCATTTATAAAATTTTTTAGAAGGTGGGCTAAAATATTATAGTTCTCATGATTATTTTTGTCATATTATATAATTAATTATGACTTTATTGGACCTAACTTATGTGTAGTGTTAAATTGAAATGGCACAGATATAAAGAATTCTTGTTTTCAACATCAGCTTCAGCTCTCCCGCTATGAGAAAAATCCCTAAAGTGCTCATGGCTGATGTTACTAATTTTATAAAATTTTAAAAAATCTTTTACATCGATTTTCTGTGCATTAAGTTGAAATTAACATCGGCTGTTGCCATTTTTATTTCCATTTTTTATTTTTGTCACTTCGATCTATCTTTTAAATTTAGATATCGATAAGGCCATTTTTTACACTTTTTTGTGAAAAAAAAACCATAGTGTAGCCTTTAGAATTTTATTTCAGCAGTTTAGCAACTGTGATAGGGAAAATGGTAACTTTATTGGAAATAATTTCTTTAAAGGAAATTACTTCCCTATGAAACCCTCTCAGAAAATCCCTTTCAGAACAATTCTCAACACTCTGAAAATGTTCACACTCTGAGTAGGTTTGGTATTCACTGCTGATGACATGTTCTTGGGGATATTCGAAAACGTGTGAGCTGTATTCCCCTTGTAAGGTAGACAAGAGATATACTGCTCACACATTCTTAAAGAAACTCTTTATTACTCGATAACAGGGGAAGGAAACTGCTGACGGTTGCCTCCAATTTATGAGCACGGGATGCGGTTAATTCCTTACGATGGAATAGCATTCCCATCTGATATTTGTTTCAAATGGCTTTAGTCCTTTGGTTCTTAACCTTTTTTGTGTCGTGGACCCCTTTGGAAATCTGGTCAAAGCTATGGACCCTTCCTAATGATAATACTAGATGCTCCTGTAACGAATCGTTTCGAACAAAAAATTTGGATATGTAAGAAAGAAGCAAATAATTTTTAAATAAAATTAATTATATTCGATTATATCCATACTCTAGAAAGGGAAGGATATGCATGGATAAAATATAAATTGTTGCAAAAGCTATCAATTAAAAAACAAAAAAAATATTTAGAAAACAAATTAAAAACCAAATTATTAATATTTATTAAAAAACCAAATTTGTGGTTTAATAATGTATTTATACTTCAATG
>OU015500.1:46882145-46892145 GCA_907164885.2 Dolomedes plantarius
TCATTTATATTAATTAGTTGAAAATCACTTCTGAAGCGGGAGAGCATGCTTGATTCAAAATAGCTTGGAGGGAAAGGAAAAAAAGCCCTTAACGTCATGAAAGAGAATATTTGAGTATAATTTTCTTGAGATTGTATATCGTGATAATTTGGACCTTTTGGTCGTTAATTTAGGCCCATTTAAATATTAGATCTGAGGAAAATCCCATAAATATTCAAAAGATTCCTTGATAATTTCGCTAATTAAGGAATGCGAATGGTTGGATTCGACATTCCCTCCGTCGGATGGTTTTTATTTACAAGAAGAATTCGCTTCTTTGATAATTCGATTAAATTGTAAGACACAGATACCTTAAGTCTCTGCTGGATACATTAACAAGAGCACTTTCTTCCACATTTCTAATTAATTCGGACTAACGAAGAAGTCTTCCTTTTGACATGGGGCAACAAAGAAACAAAACTGCACCGCCATTTTCCTTAAATCGATTACGATGAAAATCTGAATCGCATTCATCGTTCTCTGCCACCAGTTGCCAGCCGAGAGTTGTGAACAATAATACAAATGAAGGGGGCGTAGTTGCGTCGGAGTTGCGCCGGGACTTAATCATTTTATCATTAGAGAAGGTTCTGTTTTCTTTTGCTTTTATCAAGCTAGTGCCGACACATGCAGACTGCTGCAGCTAATAACAAGCAGCAAAATCTTTTAGGAAACTGCCAGCCAGCAGTGGGCTCAATTTCGTCTGGGTGTGTGTTTCTACGCGCCTTGTGTTGCTGTAATCCTCTTAAAAGTTACCTCTCTTGTAATGTCTTTCAGAAAAACAAGTCGCATTTTCCGAGTTTCGCCTTTTCCTTAATTATTTTAATGATGTTTCTCTCCGAGGCTCGTTGTAGTAACAAACAAGTTTAGTGCCATTGCCGCTGCTGTCATTACAATAGCATTACCGGTGTTTTAATCACACCACCTTTGCTTAATACGGCCCTTTCAGACGGAGCGCACGTGCGAATAAGAGGCGAAAATCTTTTGATCCATATTCTTATAATTATTGCCAGAATAGAAGAAGGAATATTTTCTACACCCTTGCGTAAACAGATTAAAATACTTGGCACTAAATTTGGGAGAGGAAATCTTGGTTTTGCTTTGTTGTCGAAGCTATTTCACTCCACATTGTTTTCCAATCCTCAAAAGTCACCCTTTTTTATCCTTCCATTTCCCCCTCACCTTCTTATGCTCATTCGAACAACACGTGTCTGAAGCGAGAACTCACGCATTCGGATGACTTTAAAACTCTGCACTTAGTCTCGGGGATAAGATATCGCCTTTCCGACAAATTGCACTACTCGCCTATAAGCAGCGTTCTTTGCACGGAGAGATAATTTTTTGGACAGAAGCAGCATTTTAAATGCGCTCGAAAAAGTTTGTTTTATCTTTGAAGTTGGCTTAAGCAGGTACCAACACGAATTTTCTCTGAAAATACGCTTCTCTTTCAAAATAATAAGCTTCTTAAACTATATGATTGTTAACAAACTTTTTTGTTTCTCGTACTTGCGAGAGTAAAACTTCAACCTATCGTGCTGAGAAATCTTTAAAATTCTTTAATGATGCACAAAGGCAATTTTGAAATCTTAATTCGTCCTTTAAATAGATATTAATAACAATTTCACTGTTTTTGAAAGTTACATTTCTTAATCTTTATCCTAAAATCAGAGTTTATTCGGCAGATATTAACCCTTCGATGTACCCCTTCAGATATTTACTCATCGAATAATTTTTTTCCTTCCTCAAAAATTCCATAAGTATAAACATTATATATATATATATATATATATCAGTTCCGTAACTGACTGACTGACAGATAACATATAGATCAAACCGCTGGACCTAAAGGGTTGAAATTCTGCATGGCGATTCTTCTTATAGTGTAGGGATGCACTAAGAAAGATTTTGGAAAAATTCTTATTTGTTTGATTAAATTTTAAGCTATTTTTTGCAACATCTTTTAAAGATTGCATTTAAAATAATAATTTGAGGGTTATAAAATTTACATCACTAGAAAGATCAAAAAAATTCCTTTAAAATGAAATCTTTTTCGAATCTGTACCTCCATTTTCTGATTTTTGGCGAGTTTTTAAATATTAATTTTTAGAATTTAATTTATTAAATGCTGATCACGTGGTTTCTTTTCTTTTTGTGATACTTTAAATTACTTTTGCGTCACGGGCATAACAACGAAATAGACAAAAAAAAATTTCTTTCTAATGCGACAGACGATTGGACTTCATCCAAAAAAATATTAAAATACAGTAAAAGAAATGTTCTTCAAACTGCACTATATTAACTGTACTATATTCTTTAGTATGTTCTATTAGATTTAATTTGAATATTTTCTTCTACATAATTTTGTGTATAAAAATATCTGTTGCGTTTTTTTTATAATTTTCTTTTTGGAATTAATTGCATACATTGACCGTTGTATTTAATTTAAATGTACTCCGTAGTGAAGCACGGGTATTCAGCTAGTTCCTCATAATAATATATTTTTACTGTTTCTTGAGAAAAAAAATATATTTTATTATTTCTACATATATTCATCAGTAAATATTATCAAACTTGTCATTTTAAGAACGTAATACTTTCTGAAACATTTGCCTGGAGGGTATGAACTGCTGATATTTTCACCTATAATAAGAAGATAATAAAAAAACGATAATTTACTTCATCGCGTCAGGTGTTTAAATAGAGCTAACTGGACAAACTGTTCAAGTCCAGCGCAACTGGCAAATCAAGTTACCTGGGCGTGCATGCAGCGCAAACTGGCATTCCTCGAAGACAGGATTCAAGACAACAAAACAAAATAGCGTGATTTTAAAAGAATATATAATTTCTTTAGGGAGAAAAACTCCAAAAGTAAGACTTAAATGTGATTTTTTTTATGGCTAGTATTGTATAGAAACACATTTACAATTAATTCCTGTAATAAAAGAATACCAGTTTCATACTTTGATGGTCATACCATTCAGCAATGAATAACTTTTTAAATCATTAGCAGTGATGAAAAAAAGTAAGCATATTAATTTTGTCTCACAAGGTTATTATTCAGTCTTTTCAGTGAATATACACTGAATATCTAATTATCTGGTATGATTAATGTTCATAAGCGTAGCGTCGGGTTCCCCCCCCCCCAACTTAACTTGAAATAAAGTAAAACGTTAATAGAAGTTAAGTTAAAATCAGAAAATTGTAGAAAACTTTTAAGAAAGATGGTTTTTTCCAGCTTTTTCAAACTGTGAAACTGAAGATTACAGTTATGTCTTTAGCCTTAACATAGTTTTTAACAGTGATATGATCCATAACCAAAATTCAATGCTATATATTTTTTCTCATTTTATTTACCTTATATTTATTTTCCTCATTGTATAACTTTTGAATAGTACTCAAAAATCAATTCTATTGTTATTCAGTTTTGAAAAAATCATATTTAATATTTTAAGGGCCGTCCGGCAGTCAATGCGCTGAGGAAGACCCTAACTGAATTCTATTTGTACCCCCCCTTCCCCCGTCAAAAAAAAAACAAACTTAGAAGCACGCTACGCCTATGTTAATGTTCTTCATCGACGGAAATATGCAAAAACGCGGATAATCAAAACATAAAATAAACAAATTAACTATTTTGAGGTTTTAAGTAAAGTACATAGAATATTTAGATATGGTTTTATTAAAATAATAGAAAATGTTTTCAGTTTTTGTCGAAGAAAGTCTATGATATATTCCTTCTCCATTAGCTCTGTTAAATTTTGCACCGGACGATGGTCGAATGGCTAGGACGCTGGCTATCGGTACCAAAGTCTGTGGGTTCGAGTTCCACGCTTTGCAAGGACGTTTGTAGCCGTTCGTAATTGGCTTTAAGCAGTAGGTCCCGGTCTAATTAGCCCTCGTGTAGCAAAAAATTGACCGTAGAGCTCTAAACCAAACCAAACCAAACCAAACCTGTTAAATCTTGCATTGGATTCGAGGGGGCCTTCCGGTAACGTGCTTGCTTTCGGTGTTCAGAGTGCTCGGATCGAATCCCGGCGCGCGCCGTTAAATAGCTCCATGTCTACGCCGGATATGGGCACGTTAAATCCGTACACCAGAATGTCAGTGAGGGTGGGAGAGGGTATGATCCTCTCAGATGTCGCTCCTTGGGTTGCTCGGTCAAAATTGAGATGGCAACTAGCTAACACGGACTCGGACCCTTGTGGTGCTATTTCAAACCTGAGACGCATACTTCAGCCCGTACGCTATATGGATCTGGTCTGCAACTTCCAGCCAGGGGCATAAAAAACAACAATAACAACGGCAAATTTTGCATTCGATATCTATTTTTTTTAGTAAGTTATGCAAGTACATTTGGCAGAAACACAAATAATTGAGAAACAATTTATCTCTTTTACCCATTTTAATCGGGACAACAAATGTGCTTATAAAATATTATAAGTAAAACTCAAGTTTCTATGTTTTCCAAAAAATGTATCTACAGAAACACAACGAAAGTTCAGGATTCAACATAAACTATTTTTAAATTTGATTTAAATATAAACTATATACGTGTAACAAAAATTATCTCTGGTAGTTTAAAAAATATTACGTAAATTTTAGAATCGTTATATAATATGATCAAGATGAGTGCGCTATCGACCTGCAAAACTTTCAGAAGTTGGAACCGAAAATATGTAACCCACTGCAAGGCATGGATTTTTGCGAAATCTGCGGAAAATTGTTTTTACAGCCGTAAATCTTTTCGAACAAAGAGATTCAACAGTTTTCAACTTCAAAGGCACATTTCGATGGATTTAGCAAACAGATTTCAAACAGAGAACATCAAAGCTCACTCTTGGAGATCAATAAAAATGATATTCGTTTTGCATTGTGTCTGAAATGAATACGACAGGATCAGGCATGATTTACTAGGTGTCTGCTGCTTCGAATAATTTTATTTGTTTTTACTCATTTTATCCGACAATTATTTTATATAAGGATATGGCAGATGTATTCGTGGCTCAAAGAGCAAAACATTTCAAATGCTAATAATATATCCGTATTTCTTCTTTCGTTCGCTCCAGCATTTTCTAGCCTAATAATAAATATCATGTCCCTAAATACATTTCAAGGCCTCTAATTATTAGGATGATGGATATTTTTACGATATGTAAGGTAACGGATATCATAACGTCCATCTCTAAATTTAATATTGAAAAAATTAAAGCTTCATTGTGATATTAAATTTGCTAAACTGTCTTTATACTATGTTTGTAACTAAAAACAAAAACAAGTATTGAACCATAATAAGAATTAACTATACATTTTCCATTGATAATTCCACTGAAAAATATTTTAATAGGATGAGCTTATCTGAATTACAAATAGTCACAAATATGAGGAAATCAAAATTTGTCAAAGAAAATTATAAATTCTTTTTAGATTCTTCAGTAGTATCATAGACAAAAAGTTTACGTTAGCCTGAAGTTCAAAAAAAGAACTTCCTATGGTAATGAGCACACCTGGAAACTGTAATATCTTATAATGAATGTCAAAATTTAGTTAAAATAATGCATCTCCTTTTGGTTTAAACTTCATTTGTTTAGTAATTGTTTTTTGATTGATATCAAATTAGATAGAAATCAATTCCTGTAGTACAACAGGTAAAATCACAGTTAGGTGATACACTTCAAGAGATTCAAAATTTTGAGGTGCAATTACAGGAGATCGAAAAAAATTATTAAGAGCATATTAAAATAGGTTTAACAGAGAGTTAAGAAGATTTGATTGAGAGACATAGTTAAAATAAAAGTAATGGTATTTTACTTATAACAGCTAAAATTATAGAAAAGTATTTTATTTAACTGTTATGGTTAAAGCTAAAATTATAATGAACTATAGTTAGGTTTAAAGCAGTTAAGCAGTTTAGCACTTAACAAAGATATATCACTCAAGATAATAGAAATGAAGATCCATAATCAAGAGGTGATCAATGTATTTGAAATTAAGTATTAATTCATTGAGATTTTGTTCAAAATATGCACCATGATTAAGAAATATCTATTTTATTGTATAAACGTTAACATTTAACCTTCTCCTTACGAGGTGGGATAGCATGTATCTCAAGAATAGGGACCCATTAATGTATATATATATATTATATAATATATATATATGCATATATATACACACACACACACATATATATATATATATATATATACACACATATATATATATATACATATACACACACACATACATATATATAGAGAGATATGTATATGTATATGTATATATATATAAGAAATAGTTGAAAGAGAAAACCAGTATTAGCACTAAAGCTACTTGCAGCCAGGAACCAAAAACATGAAAAGACAAGTATGAAGGAGGTTTTAGACAGTATCTCTTCGTCAGCGGTGTCAATACTGTCTAAAAACCAATGGATTGTTTCCGATGAGTATGATCTATACAATAAACACACCCAGACATCGTACAATCCATGAAAAACAGAAGAATTGAATTAAAATCCATGAAAACAGAAGAATTGAATTAAAATCCATGAAAGCAGAAGAATTGAATAAAAAGTTACTTAACCAAAGAACACCAAGCCTGGCGCTAGACAGAGGGGAAGTTAAGAACATGTAACCCCAAGATGACTGACGTCACAAAACTTGCAACCATGGAGATTATGGATACTCAGTTACTGACTTACTATGGTTACTGTATTTTAGGACTATTATACCTTTATTAATTTAGTTTTTTATTATTTTTACTAAGAGTTATTTTTATCCTTGTTTTTATTTTTACTTATGATTTTTATTTTATTTTTTATTTTTAGTAGTTATTTTTCTTATTTTCTTATTTTTATGTTTAACTTATTAAATGCAACAGAACAAACTATTCAGTAAAACTAAAACAACCAATTATTTGTTTGGAAAGACTTTCGGGGTAATTATTACGTGTTAGCACAGCTTTCAAGTCTAATATATATATATATATATATATATATATATATATATATATATATATATATATATATATATATATATATATATATATATATATATATATATATACATATATATATACATGTATATATATATATACATATATATACATATATATTTACACATATATATATACATGTATATATATATATACATATATATACATATATATATACATGTATATATATATACATATATATATACATGTATATATATATATATATATATACATACATATATATACATATATATACATGTATATATATACATACATATATATATACATATATATATATATATATATATATATATATATATATATATATATATATATATATATATGTATACACACATTCACTCACACACACACATATATATATATATATATATATATATATATATATATATATATATATATATATATATATATATATATATATATATATATATATATTATATATGTTTATATATCAGGATATGAAATTTCCCATTCTAAAGAGGAAATCGGAAAAACGGGCCCCCGTAAGCTAAAGTTTAAGTAAGAATACTAATCCACTAGCTTATATACGTCGATGTCATGTATGGCATCCCTACACCTTTTACTTCGAATGCCTGGTATGAGTTTATTCAATAACGGGTTATGTATATAACCAAGAACCTAGTCTTAAATCCTTAATTATAACTTCATCTAAATTCATTTCTGGGATCTCCAGCATTTAAATTATATTTTGCAAGAATTAATAGAATTCCTTTAATTAATAGAAAATTTACCTAATAGAATTTAATTAATTAATTGAATTATTTACAATACCAAAATAATATTTCACGAATCATTTCCAAAGAATAGTTGAATGTTTAAATAAAAACCTTGGGTTCAAAAGAAACTTCTTGAGCGGAAAAAAAAATTAATATCATTTTTGTTATTTCACTTTTAAAAAATGAACAAAGGCGAGATCAAACCATTCCTTCGTTTTTGATGTCAATGGAAACATTTCTTTAATATCTCAACACAATAATATCGAAGCTCAGCAAAACCAGATTGCCATGAAAGGACATACAAATCGCTTTACAGAACACACAGCAAGCTATCTGAACATTTTAAAGTTTATTTTTTTATATATATTTTTGATGTTCCATTTCCGAAACACGCGGGAAGAAGACAAAAACTTTTATGTTCCTCTAAAAAGAATGATCTATAAAAAAAAAAAAAAACTAAAATTTATAAAAGCCCTACTCTCCCCCTGTAGTGTTTTAATTTTAAATTCTCAAAAGTTCCGATCTTGACCGGAAGTTACCATCAGGGTTCCCCCTGGGATCGATATCAGGTCGCCCTTCCCCCCCCCCTCCTCCGCATTCTCTCCTCAACTGTTCACAATACGATTCTATTTTTCTCTTTAGCTCGTAAACTTATATAAAAATTTTCAAGCTTCTTCAGCTGTTATAATCTTTAAAGTTCTTTATGGGTATCCTACATTTTCCACTTCAGTCGCTCAACAACATGTAATTTTAAGTTATTCTGCTAATGTTTTTGAAAACAATGCAAATATATTCTCATATGTGTAGATTGATTTTACCATTAGAATGTAGTTTATTTTCAATATAATTTAATGGCATTTATTTAGTTATTCAATAGTTTTTCCTTGTCTACATTTTATGTTTAAAACCATGTGTCCCGAATAGCTAATCCCATAGTATTGATGCCACATTCATTGAAAATAGACTAGAACTGTGCATACTAAAATATGAGTTGAATTGGGATGGTGGGCGAACTGCTCAAAATAGCTGCGTCTAATTTAAGGGGATGGTGGACCTTTCAAAACGATTTTTGAAATTTTTACCACAGAGATATGAAATTTTGTATATATATTCATTAAAGTACAACAATATTAAACACCTTATAAAATTTTATAAATAGTTTTTAAAAAATATTTTATAATTAAAAAATTTAAATTAAATTACCCTTCTTTAAAATGCTCCTTGCGACTCAATTTTAAACTTTTCCCCTTAATTTTGCATTTATATTGCTTATAAATACTTTCTGAACAAAGTTATGTATTTTTTGTACTTTCGTTGAATAGTTAATTTTTAGAAAATATTTTTATGCTTGTACTCTGAATTTTCGCGAAATTTTTGTACTTTTCTACACTAAAGTTAAACTTTTATAACCTAAATGACCTCGAATCCTAAAATGGATACATAACTTTATTTTGATGTATTACAGGAATCTTTATTATAAATTTCATAAAATTTCGTCAAAAATTATGACGCGAGGAGCAATTTAAAGACTTGCAAATCTGGAAATTTCTCATTTTGAGAAAAAGTCATTTAAAAGATAATTTTTTATCTACATTTAATACTTACTACTCTAAAGCCACCAATTTTTCATTTTTCTTTTCACTACACATTTTAAATGCATTTCATTCCAATATTTACATGTTTTTAAAATATTAATACACCCCCCAAAATAATTCCAATTTTTGCTCGATTTTTGGTAATTTGAAAGTCCACCATCCCCTTAAAGCGGTCGAAATTTTAGAAAACAGTATGTGAAGTGTCGAAATATTTTCTTTGAGATGTATAGATATGTCAGCAATGGTAGTTAAAATGTAAAATGATGTTTCCAAAAAATAGTTTCTCATAGCGCCATAATTATGTCGTCATAACTACACAGAGATGTCTAGATAAGTCTTAAGTTAAGAAGGAAAAAAGAAATCAGATCCTGATAATTATTATTTATTATTATAAATTAGAACTATAAAGAAATGTTGCTCAATTAAATATTTTAATAGTAATAACTGGAGCACTTTCAAAGTAAAATTATTATTTGAAATTTTATTTTTCATATTATAAATAATCTAACAATGTAAAGCAAACAAAAGCAGAAACGCGTTAATGATCCTTGGGCAATACAAATCGAATCCTCCTCTAATCACAGGTGCATGCAAAAGTTCGCATAACTAAGATCAATAGAACTG